>JAHBCN010003124.1:0-79791 GCA_019359885.1 Listronotus oregonensis
ATTATTTCAAAATAACGATAAAACTACAATAGAATAAACAGTAACATAACTAAACCACAACAGAAAGAATATTATACAATATAATAGTCGGACTGAAAAAATTTTTACTTTTTTGAGAAAAAACAGTTGGAGCTGACCTTTATTTATTTAATTGAGCATTATAAATAAAAAATTAAGACGACCTGTATTTTTATTAAAAAAATGTAACTGCATAACTTAAATTTCGGGTAGATTTTTTTTTATTAGGGATATACATTCTTATAACAATTCTGTTTTGTAACACCTCATACAAAAACAGAAGTCGTCATTTTTTACCGTTTTTTTAATAATCAGGCTAGCAATGGAACGTAACTATGGTAAAAACAATGGAACATAACTATGGTAATTGCTTAATTGTCAATGTCCTTAAATGAACAGTAGGCATTCAAATTTTATCAAAACCCTTTGCTAGGTTTCTGTCGCTTTTATAGAAATGTGGAAAAGAATCAAAAGTCTAGAATAAGAAAAACTCTTTTAATAGAGGATGTAAGAGAAGTGCATAATGGATGATTCCAAAGCTTTTAGGACTTTTCACAATCGTTGTAATGGTAAATTATTCAAATAAATTATTAAACTAAATTAAATATTCTAACTTCCCAAACATGTCAAATATTTACCTTTGCCTATTAAAAAAGCGTCCCATATACCGTTCTCAGATAATATTTGTTTTAGCCCTTTAAATTTGTCGTCAGACCAAAAGCCATGTGACAACACAACTGTTGACAAGTTCCAATATTATAGAAAAACACCTAGTAAGTAATCATAAACGACTTTTTGAAACAACGAAATGCATTTTTTATTGGTGTAACTAGAGTTATTGATTTTTTTAAACCAATGCAATATGTTTCTTCTTAATGTATTTTTGTTAAATGAAAACGAACAGATTATAGTATTCTACTTTTAAGTAAACAAATGAAAAAAGATCTACTAAGTAAAAATTAAAAGTTTTTCAATAACGATTGGCTCCATTTGGTATTTATTTACTATGATTACATTCAAGATAAAATATGGGAACTAAGCCCCAGTCGCCTCTGTCGATTTGTAAATATGTATGATTAGCCACTTGTAACATAAATACCTTTTGCTAAAGTTTTATGTTTGAATTTTAAATGCTTGTAACTCTGTTACGATATTTTGTATAAAAATAAAATATTTGGCCAAAGATCTGACAATTTTATATACCATACAAAAAATTTTAAAACATCTTGGAATCAATTTTAGTTTAGAAACGTAAAAAAATCCTACAATAACCTTCTAAGATGACGAGACACACCTAAAAAAATACGAGTTGTTTACAGTTTTTCAAATTAGGCTATTATTAAAAACATGCGCAGATCCTTAATGTAATACTATGATATTGCAGCCTCAATTTTTTAATAAAAATACAGTTAAAGAAAACAAAGTAACTTGTTTCATTTATTTAAGTTAGAAACTGTACTATAATAAAGTAACAGACTACTCAATCCAATATTTAAAAACCAAAACATTGCAGTTGTAGTTACTGCTCAGCTGATCAGTCTTCCTGGGACTAATCAAATATTACAGAATCACAGTCACTTTTCCCAACAGGAATTAGTTTTAATAATTAAAATCTTCAAAATACTTATTTTTAGATAATAGTATATTACATAACAAGTGTGGTAAGTAGATTTTTGGGGCACGAAAAGTGAAGTTTGCAAAACGAGCCAAAGGGGGATTTTTTTCTTTCACAAAACCCAAAACCCTTTTTAAACCACCGAGGTATGTATAGTTTTTTTTATCTACAACCACCAGGTTTTTGGGATAAAATTTTTTTCACTTTTTTACCCCAATTTTACACTAGAAATTTTTTAAACTAGCAGTTACCCCCAATCGGTGTGAGCCATTGTCAAAAACACTCCAAAAAGAAAGCCAAAAAGGGAAAGTCAAATATAGGAAATGTAAACCCCCCATTACTTTTTAATTTTTAGGTATATTATCTGATGTTGGGTTTAATTTAGGAGAGTAATAATTTTAAACAAATTTTCCAAAAAAACGATTTTTAAAAAGTCCTTAGTACAAATGATCTTACCCATAATCAAAGGGTAAAGTTCCCAACTGGGCGAAAGTGACCCCACCACACTTAAAATATTTTTGAAACCCTTTAGTTTTTTCCCCACGGTTGTAGATAAATTTTAAACCTGTATCAGTTCTAAAACCTTCAGCCGAATTTTAGCTGATCTTCTAACCATTTTTTGTTTCCCTTGAAATTTAAAATTTTTCCACCCCAGCTAACAAAAAAAGGGATATTATATTTTCCCCTTTGTTTTGGGGTCAGCATAAAACCCCAAAAGCAGTTTTGGATTAGTTCAAGCAATAATTACTCCTGAACCATTAGCATCCGCACCATAAAGAAAGTTCCTAAAACATACCCATGAAAAACTAATGCTATACGGGGTTTTTCGCAACTATTTTCACCCCTTATACCAGCCACACATATTCCGGGGTTTTCCCATCCATGTTAATTATTTAGTTTTCAAAACCCCTTAATGGTTACTGATGGCATATTCAGATAAACCAAAATTAAAAAATTTTTTTATATTAAGGGGGGGGTAAAAGCTAAATCGTGAAAAAAAACCTTTTTTTTTATGACACCGTATGTTAAAAAAGAAACACCATTTTTGTTGCAAATTTCCATAATTTATTTATTTAAACCTTTACATGTTTTACCACACAGTGGCTTTGTCAGAAGGTATTTAGGTACAAAAAAATTTTTTTTACAATTTTTAGAGTACATAGTAAATATATCTGTTACCTGGGTTTTAGGTTTAAAAAAATTTTTTTTTAGGTATTTCCCAATGGTTTTTCCTAAAAAAAATCTATTTCCCACAAACAAAATTAAAAAAAAAACAGCCCTTTTAAAACATTAAACAGGGTAGCAAAAAAAAATAGATATGAACCACAACTTATTGACAAACTTTTGCAAGAAGTTATATCAAAAAACAATTAATTTTGTGTAACCCATTAAAAAAACCCCCTTTAAAATATCACGGGTCTTTAAAAAATTTTAAAAGGTCCAACTTGACTAGTGTGACAAAACTTTTAAAACAAAAAGGTCTTAAGGTAGATTTAAAACTTTAAAAACTCTAGGTTTAGCAAAAAAAACAAAAAAAAATTTAAATAAAAATAAAGAAAACAATAGTTCGGGGGGATACAAAATTAATTGTGGTTCATGCCCAAAAAATTTTCATTTTTAAAAAAACGTTTAAAAAAAACATACATCAAGCTATATAAACTTAAAAACAAATTCGACTTACAATCATTTATTACAAGAAAATGATAATTTTTTAAAGACCTTAAAAATCTTAAAAAAGTTTAAAAAAACACAAGCAAAAAAATTTAAAATTTTTTAGAAACCCTAGAAATGAACAGGCTAAAAATATCGATGCGCTTCGAATGACCAAGTGGGTCTTGGGAGTTTCCCATTTTTTAAAAATCATATTGAATGGAAATCCCTAATATAAGTTTTTTTTACTTGTTCAGGGAAAACGATATATTTACTAATGTACCCTAAAAATTGTAAAATAATTTTAGTACCCAAATACCTTCTGAGAAGCCACGTGTGGTGAAACATGTTAAGGTTTAAATAAATAAATAAGGGGAAATTGGCAGCAAAAAATGAATTTTTATAAAAATACAGTTTTAAAATGAATTTTTCATCAACAACAGCCGAATCTGTCAACTTTTTTTTGATTTTTTTTTTTCAATATGGTTTTACCCAAAATTTTTTTAAACCTTTTTTTACATTATTCGGGATGGTTTCAACAAGAATTACTAAATTTTTTTTAAAAAAATTAATAAACAAGCCGGTGACGGGCCCTTTTTCCCCGGGGGTCTTTAAAAAAAGACGATTTGCGGTGATCACGGAATCTCAGCTGAAAATTATCGCGAATTAAAAACCAAAGTTTTCTATTTTTTTTTTTTTTATTTTTAAAATTTTTTGGGAGTCATTGAAAGGAAAATTGCGAATTTTTCAAAAACTTTCGCCATTTTGGGGTAAAAAACCCCTTAAAAAAAAAACCAAAATGGGAGGGGGAGGGATTTTTACATGGAGGAAATGTTCAAGTTTGAAATTTTTCAAATGTAGAAAAGCAATGATCAGGTTTTTAAAAAGAGTTTAGATAACCCTTTAAAATTTATAAAAAAAAAAAAAAAAAAATTTTTTAATTACAAAATAATCGATTTCACCCCATAGAGTGACCCCCCGCAACTTCAATGCTTTTGCCGCTTTTTTTCAAGTTTTTGGTTATTCTGGCTTTTTTGCTCGGTACTGAGTTGTATTCCGCCCGTTCATGGGTCATAAAGACGGGCTTTTTTTAAGAGAGAAGACTATCAATAACTTCGGGAGTTTTGCTCTGATCGAGTTAAAATTTTGAAAGTATATTTTTGAGATTTTGGGAACTTTAAGAAAAGACAAAAATCGATTTTTAGCCTTTATCCCCCTTAAAAAATGTCTTTTAGGTTTTTAATTCAGCTTTTATTCATTAGAAATAACCCACAATCCCTTTAGAAGTATTGTTGTCATTTCTTACTTGGTGGCTTGGATCATAAAAAGGTACTTTCCTTAAGGCTAGGAAATTTTTTACTTTACTGGTAACCAAAACTGTCATAATGGGTCACAATGGCAATAGTAGGTACTTACCTTTCGGTCTATACCCAGCCAGATGTCCGTGAATGGTAGCTATCTTCGTATCAGATCTAGCTGTAGGGTACCGGCAGTTATAACAATTTGATATCCATTAGCGATGGAAGAAAATATTGCTTCAGCTGCCGACTTTCTTTTGTCATTCAATCAATGTTTGATGAAGCTCTGTTACAATGTCATTTATTGTAGGGTTTTTTTGAAAAATAAACTGGTATTGGTGTTTTTGTTCGTGGACCATTTTACTTTCAAGCATTAGAAGTTGCAAAAATGGATATACCGTTATATTCATAATTTGTTAAATGTTAAATTTTGTTGTCTTGTTATATCAAGAATTTTCACAATAGTGGCTTTGTTTTTATATATTTTGCTATGAAATAAAGCATCACAAAATAAAATTAAATATAGTTCAGATTAATACAAGACCAAAGAGAATAACAAACAAGGAGTCGCTTTTATACTCGTTGACTAGAATTGAAAACAAGGGTGAAATGAAATAAATAAATATTTTTTAATTTATTTGTACATTGCATAATGTTTTACAGTCAATTTACATAATATAAGAAATGAATACAATTATTAATGTTAAAACAAATTAAAATAAAACAATCTACAAAATATATTAATTACTAAAAAATTTTACTAAAATAAGAAAGATAGTACAGTTGCATCACAAAAAACACAGTCAGATACAATCATTAAAATTTAATAAAAAATAAAACGATTATTTTATAAAAAGCTTTGAAGCCATGAGAGTCCTGCAGTATTTTTCTTTAAGAAAAACTAGTCAGCAATCAAAATGAAGCCAGTGCCCAGGTATTCTTTAACGGAAAAAAAGAATTTTTTTAAAAGGTATTTTTTATTGTGCTTTTAAAGCTTCGTCATTTAAACTCCTAATGTGCAGCGGAAAAGTACGTTATACAGAAGTAATTGGTGCCACCCTGGGTCTCCCAAGTCTGTGAAAGTTATGAATTAAATCCTGATTGTTACGTGTATTATAACCGTGGACCTGCTGGTTGCTTTGATACAAGTGAATGTTTTGTTTAATAAACATGAAGCACTGGAAGATATATAAACATGGGAAAGTAAGAACCCCTTATTTGATAAAATGTTGTCTACAATCCTCCCGGTAGCCAATATTAGCAATTGTGCGAATGCATCTTCTGCAATGAAAAAACTTTTGCAGCATGGGAGAATGTCCCCCCCCAATCAGAGGATAGGACATTAATTGAAAAGTACCAAACTATAAGAGAAAAATATTACAACGGGAATGGGGCTCACTGTTTTGATATATGGAAAGATAAGGGGGCAGGAGTGTACAGATCCAAATGTAAATTGCAAAGCCCCTAGAAAATTTTCCACTATCGTCCAAGTGCAAATCTATGCCATTGATATCTGTGTAAGAGCCAAGAAAAGCTCACTGGAAGCAAATACTTACATCCTATCGGAAGTCAGACCGCCTTGGGGGCTTTAGCTTCATGCTGCTTTGACTCAATGCTTGCCTGGAATGCCGACAATCTCTTAACCAACTGGCCACAAACAACAGAGTTACTCTAATGTGGATACCAGACATGAAGAAGTGAAAGGGAATAAAATTGCCGACAAACTAGGGAAAAAGGGGCGCAACAAACGCCGTTTTACGGACTTTTCTGCGGCACAACTAGAGATCACTTACTGGAAGAACTCAGAGAAAAGAAAAGAGGTAAAAGAGACTCACTGGGAAATCAGGCCAGAGACAGGCGAAGCGATTCATTCCAATCGCCTAAGTATACCAAAAGCTACTAGAACTTCAAAAAAAGAACTCAAGATAACCTTTAAGACAGGACACGGCCCTCCCCTTTTAAAGGGATACATATAGGTTTTAATAAATAATTTTACATAATTTATTTAAAAAGAAAATATATTCTGACAAACAATAATACAAAACGAAAACTGGTTAAGTGGGACCTGGATAAGTAAGAAACCTCTATTATTAAGAATTACAGTGAGGTCCCGGCACTTTTTATCGAATTACCTCTGTTAATAGGATGGAAGGGTGTTACACCCACTCACTTTAAACCACCACATTTCCACCGCTATAAATGGAATAACGATAGATTTCGACCCTATAACATGTCTTTTATTGAAAAACTGCATAAATTAAAACCTCTTAAATGGTACATAATCCTTGGTCCCTTAAAACTCAATTCACCAGATTTCACTGTACATTATATAATAAGTTTAAAAGATACTGTTTTTTTGGACACAAAAACAATCTTGTTGACCCATGCAAGGAAAACTATTTCTGGGTATACAGACCTCTTTCTTTTTCATGATAATCGCCCGAAAAGTACCCACTTCCCAAACATATTTCTGGCTCTATTCCAGATTAGGCGGGAAGAAGCACAAGCCCTAAGAGTAAAACCTTGTAGATGGACTAGAATTCTTAAATGAAAATTATCAGGGAAGGGTACTTAAAGAACAGTTTCTTCAAAAAAATGTATCAATTAGGTAACTTTTCAAGAATAAAGAAGATTGTAAGAACATTTGTGAAAACATTAAACTTATCTTTGGTTTTTAAATTTGTTTTAATTTTCTAAAAACAATTGATACAGCATTCTTCATACAAAAGTAGCATGGTTCCATTAAAAACTACTCAGAGTGCTACTCTTGTTTTCTAAATATCCTTAAATTACTATAAACAAATTTCAATGATAATAGACATCTTAATTTAGTGAATGTTTTTATTGTGACTAACATTGTTAACTCCAACCTGAATCCTATTTTTAAATGCTTACATAGCAGTATACAACAAGTATTGTAAAAAGTTATTTTTAGTAGTTAAAATGCATGAAAATACAATTAAAAATTCAGATCTGTATGTGCATACATAAAATTGATATTATTAAAATCCAAAATGCCATGGGCCATTTAAAACCATTTAAGGCTGTTTTTGTAGATAGAAAAAGTATATATTTTTTTAATTGTGCCTTTTTTGGGCAACCATTTTTATTTATATGAAAACCTTTATGTTACACAGAGTTTATTAATCTAAAGGGGTTATGGACATCCGCCATATTTGAAAACTCTTGTGTGACGTCAAGAAGGGTCCATCTAATACATTATAATACTTTTAAAAACTGAGAAAAAATTAAAATGTAGAAAATAATGATGATTGCTAATTTGTTATAATTATGAGTTCTTACTCTATTTTTAAACACACACACATGGAATTATTAACACCTTTTTTCTTTGATAATACCCACCTATATTTCGACGTTTATAAAATTTATGAGCAAGTAAAGAAGTTTGGGACTTTAATTATTTTTTTATCTTGGAACAGTCCGCTAAAGGCTGAGGCTCAGTACATGAACGCCCCCGTGGGTGGCTGAAGTGTGGTAAGAGGGAGTTTATTCACAAGAGACTAGCCCTGCAGGTAGCAGGTTCCATAGTCTTGACACTCTAGGGATGAAGGAACGAAGAAAGCGGGAAGTTCGGGGCCTCTCTAGCTGAACTGTTAAAAGATGCATAAAAGCTGTATCACGTGTTGCTCTGCTGGAAACTGACAGAAAAGGAATTATACTGGTCAACTTGTCTAAGCAGAAGCCGTGAAAATACCTATAGAAGAAAGACAGGAAGGAAGCTTTCAGTAAGTGCGGGATCAGAACTGGGTTTTCAAGCTATCGAAGATCTTTGTAAGATTACAAAATATCCAACTCCAAATCAAATACTGGAAGCCATAGAAAATTAACTTTTTTAGGAATTATTGACGGTGTTACTTTTAAAACTATTATTTTTTTTATTAGGACATACAGCATCTTGATATTGAGAAAATATCAAAATTTTCCATTTTGACAATAAAATGAATTTTTTATGTAAAAAATGGAATAAGGTTTATTGCAAAAAAAACTAAACTTTATTGTTTTACAACTAGAACACTACAATACATTTACAATTGCAATAACTAAATAAAATACAACTGAAATTTTTACATTTTGAAATAGATATGGAAAAAAAAGAACACAGTACTTAGTGGTATTATTTAACAATATTTTGGGGTATACTACATTTCATATTTTAAAACATACAAATCATTTAAGCATTAAAACCCTACTTAATACAAACACAAAAATTTCATTTATAGTTTTTTTGGCACCCCCTTGAAGATAAAACAAAAAATTTTGATCTCGTGTTCTTATTTGGTACAGTACTTACAAGTTCTTTGTAGTCCACTTCATCCCACACAATCTAAACAAAAACTTCTTCAGTGCAAGGTAGGTTTACATCAGTTAATTTTAAACTCGTAAAAGGCAAATCAAAAAAATATAAATTATTTTTTAAAAAAATGTTTTTTTTAACATAATATACTAAGTAATTGGTAGATAAGTATTAAAAAAAAAATTAAATACAATTAAAAATGTAACTAACCCCAAACTTAATAAATGTACAAAATAATGGGAAAAACATATTAAATACACATTCTGAAGGTACTTTAAACACAAGCATATACCTAAAGTTGATCAGTTCTAGGTATAAGCAAGTCAATATTGACTATTTACTTTCTTGACAATAAATAACTAAAATTTAAAAATCACACAAAAATTTCAATTTACTTACTAATAACTGTGTAACTACATTCAGAGTTGTGAAGAGTCACTAGTGGACTTGTGTTATCCGAGGTGTAGTAATGCAAACTGATTGGAACTGCTACAATAAAAAATATTTGTTAGTAATGGCAGCATTAGGATAAATCATATTTTTCACCTTACCTTCTTTTATTAATCGCCTGTTTCCTTTTTGATCAGGATCTCATAATCACCGTTTTTGCAATTTTTCTGGAAGACAAAAAAAAAACGTTTTTTTAACATGCCCAGCAAATAACAGAATCCTTATGGGAAACACAACTTTTTGGTGTATTGCCCCCCAAGGACTAATTAAAACTACACGATAAACACTACCAAAAACAATATAGTAAAAACAGTCAAAACCAATAAAATATCAACTTTTTTCCAAATTTTTTTCAACTGTAAAAATAACCCCATAAAAATTTTTTGACTTGTGGCACGACTCTGTCCAAAACTGAGAATGCTAGTAATTTTTAGAGCCCCCCCGACAGGGCCGCCAACATAAGCGACCCTTTTCACACCCTCACGTCTCGACGATGTCATAACCCCTTTAGATTAATAGACTCTGGGTTTGATCTTAAACCTTTTAACTTATTGTTTACATAAAATAAATTTTGGCAACATACCGCGTTGAAAATGATTAGGACAGTTAACATACCGGTTTATTTTGGCGAGAAGCGGTAACGTAGGGGAATGTTATGACGTCATTACTTTGTACCCAGTATTCAACGCTATCGCCACTAGTTGGAGGAGCGTTAATAATGGCTATGTCAAGTGTCAAATTAAAATTATGAAGGATTTACGACTTTTCTTGTTTTGGTTCTTGTAATGTTTTTTTGTGATGGTTTAACAACTATTTAGATTGCATATTTTTCGATTTATAAGTTAAATCCCAAATGAATTAATTAGTACAATTATATTTAAATCATAGAAAAAAAGATTAACTTGTTACAGTTGACTTGGAAATAGCTAATATCTTATTAAATTAGAAATTTGGTTTATATCTTATCTTTTCGACCTTTTTCTTAACTTTTTAAAGACCTTAGATTTGGTTCTTAAAGGTAAAAGTGTATTAAACGATTAATATGTAAGTTGACACACGGGTGACATACCTAAACCGTTTCGTTCTTGCGAGGATAGGCGGGCTAAGAACGGTTAGAATGGTGGGGGAAAGAACTGCCAGTAGTTAAAAACGGTCTGTCGCAAAAAAATCCTTATATTTTAATAAATTGGCAAGCAAATTTGTTGAGCAAAACTGATAGACGTTAAAAACTTTAATTTAACCTCCATTAACCTTATTTTAATCTTAAAACACGTCAAATCTCTTTCCCTGCCTACAAGAGAACCATTTCCCCCAAAAATATTATTTTTTAATTTTTTGGCGTAATTAATAAAATATCTGAGTGCGCCATGACTTTAAGACAAAGCTGTTAAAATCAAAAATCCACCAATGTTTTTTCAAGTAATTTTTTTAAAGAAACATTATTAAAAAAATGGTCTTTTTTTCGTTTTGTTTAAATCCATCAAAAAGTACTGGCTATATCACTTTACTTTTAAAAAAAAAAAATTTGAGAGAATTAAAAAACCCCCAAAATGTTTTTTAAAAAAATTTCCCATTGGGCCAGGTGGTCAGATTTGAATTTTAAAACTTTTTTTAAAAGGGAAAAAACAAAAAAATTTTAAAAATTAAAATTTTCTATAAGTTTAGAGAACCCTTTTTAAAAATGATTGTAAACCCCCGAGCGCCGAGCAAAAAACGACCGAGACGACTGAGTTTACGGTAAAGGGGGGCACCACCAAAGGGGGGGAAACCGAAGTCGCGCATTTTTGCTTGACGCGCTGGATTCACAAGCATTTTTAACATTTTCATCTAACCCAATAATGATTAGTGTTTAAATTTTTTTTGTTTAAAAGGCTACTTATATAAATGCTCTAAAAAATATTATTTATTTTTTTTATTTCTTATTTAATGTTTTAAATGTACTAAAAAATACCGATCGCCTCGTTATTTTTAGAATTTCAACAATTTTAATTCTATTAGGATAAGTAAGTACTAAGCTCTAGACGCATAGTAAGAAAACAGAAACAATTTAAAAAAAGTAAAATAATTTTACTTTAGCTTTACATTCTAAAAAAGAAAAAACTTATAAATATTCCAGAATATCCAAGATCTCTCCCGAAAAAAAAAAACACTTTTGTACGTATTGCGCCTACGCCTTTATTTTTTTTTTTTTATGTAAAAAAAGGTGCTTTCAAGAATAATAATCAGAAGTTTCAAATATTTTCGAAAAATTCTACCTTCTTTTACAGTATTTAAATTTACATTCTTACGAAAAAATGTTCTATAAATTTAAATTTTGTAAATTCCTGTTTTAAAATTCCTAAATTAACTGAAAAAAAATTACTGAATATTTTATTTACATATTTAAAAAGCCGAAAACATATACAATACACTACCAACCTTTCTCTGCGAGGAAATTTTAAATATGTTTAAAGGGCTGGTGTATTAATTTTTTCTCGTGCACTTGAGCAGCCTTAAAAGGTTCAGCATGCCAACAAGTACACTCAGGTTTTTTTGGGGAAATATTTGAATGCCTTTAAAAAAATTTAAATTTAAAAAAAAAAAAATTTAAATAAAAATTAAAATAATAAAAATAAATTATAAAAATAAAAATAAATTAAAAAAAATAATATTTTTTTATTTTTTATATAAATTTAAAAAAATTATATTTTAAAAATTAATTTTTTAAAATTTATATATATATATATATATATATATATATATATATATATATATATATATATATATATATATATATATATATATATATATATATTTATTATATATATAATATATATATCTGTCTACTCAAATGTAGCGCGTTTACTTGTTTTTTAAATAAAATATTATCCACTTCACAGCAATATATATAAAGACTTTAAAAAATAACGGTTGCAGTTGCGCACTTGGCTGCACCTCTTCGCAGCCAGGTATAAATAGATATGATTTTGATACATTTATGCGTTCATGACGTGCATTTTTGCTTTACATATACAGGGTGGTGCGTCGCCGCGCAAAACATAGAAAATTCCATGTAAATTTTAAGGGGGTTAATTATTGGTTCCCCTGTACATTTTACAGAAAAAAATGTAAGATAACTTTTTAAAGAGACCAATCTGACAAACCCTCGTCCTAAGTTTGAAAAAAATTTTAATAAGTGAATCTTGAATTATTCAATTAAATGTAATTGCAAAATTACCAAATTTTCGGTTCAGATAAAACCAAACAGACACCAGTAAAAAGAATATTGTCCCTGACATGATGAAAAGTGTCAATAAATTAGTGACAGTCGGTATTTGAAAAAATAAATATAAATTATTCAATCGACGAAAAACTATCCATAATTAAGTGGCATTATGCGGGAAACAGTTTTGGAGCAGTATCTAAAATGTTTTCAGTTTATTTCCCCACCAAGCCCATTCCGTCTATTTCAACTATTAAACGGATTGTCACTTAGTTCGAGTCCAAAGGTACCGTAACCAATAATTGTAAATGTTTAACTCAGGATATCGAAAATAGTGCCGAAGAAAGAGGAAAAGAAAAGTTCTTAATATTCTTCAGACACAGACACCAGCCACCAGCAAACAATTTGTTATAAGGCTTTGTCAAATCTGACGTACAGCAGAATACGGAATGTTTTTATTCGTTTCATCAATCTCACAACCATTACATTCAAGGTGAAAGACACGTTATTATTTTTTATTTTACCTTTTATTTAATGTAACAATTAAGTTTAACAAATAAAAATTTTTACTATCGATCATTAAAAAAATAATTTTATACTAGAATTTAATTAAACCAATAGCAGTATCTGAAATATTTTCAATTTATTTTCCCATCAAGCCTATCTGGTCCAATTCAACCGTTAAACGTATTGTCAGTAAATTCGAGTCCAAAGCCATCGCAATAAATAATTATAAATGTTGAACTCAGAAGATCGAAAATAGATCCGAAAAAAGAGAGAACTAAACTCTTAATATTTTATTAGGTTTGGAAAAATAAAATCAAATAAAATAATTGAGAATTACATAAACAATATTCCAACAGATCATAAAATTCATTTCTAACGTTGATAAGTTGATATTGGGATTTTTTACATTCTTACTTTTTGTAGCTGATTTATTTTATTATTATTATTTTTTTTTATTCTTAAATTTTACACTTTTATGAATGACACTTTCTAAGTGACCCCACAGAAAGAAGTCCTTCGGTGAAAGATCAGGTGACCTGGCTGGCCAAAGTATCCGGTACCGTGGACCTATAATATTGCCGTTTAAAGCATTTTCCAGGTACTCTCTAACCATACGGGCATTATGGGCGGGCAACCATCCATTTGATACCAGATCATTTGATCTACCCGAACAACTTCTTCCAAGGCGGGTCCAATTTGATTTTGAAATAAGTCCATAAAAAAGGGTTCACTGTTATGGTGTCCGATCATTCCCACGAATACATTTGTTTTTTGGGGATATTGTGTCCGAGTATGAACAAAGCGATGTTTATTTTCTTGGCTTCAATACCGGCAATTTTGAACATTTGGTTCATTGTTAAGGGTAAATGTACTTTCATCGGTAAAACAAATATTTCTTAAAAAATTCCTATCGTTATTTGCTCTTTCATTTTAAAACAAAATGCCATTCAGCGCTCTTTATCTTCTTTCTGCAGCTCTTAATGTTTTTCGAATTTATAAGAATAATATTTGTGTTTTTTCAAAGTGCGCAATATCGTTGTACGATGTTTATTTACCTCTTGCCCAAGAACCCTCGTATTAACCATGTTGTTTTTCTCCACACTCAGTAGAATATTAAGAACTCTGTTCCCTCTTTCTTTGGCTCTATTTTCGATATCCTGAGTTAAACATTTACAATTATTTGTAATGGTACCTTTGGACTCGAACTTACTGACAATCCGTTTAATAGTTGAAATGGACGGAATGGGCTTGGTGGGGAAATAAACTGAAAACATTTTAGATACTGCTCTAAAACTGTTTCCCGCATAATGCCAATTAATTATGGATACTTTTTCGTCGATTGAATAATTCATATTTTTTTCAAATACCGACTGTCACTGATTTATTGACACTTTTTCTCATGTCCATGGACAATATTCTTTTTATTGATTCCTGTTTGGTTTTACCTGAACCGAAAATTTGGTAATTTTGCAATTACATTTAATTGAAAAATTTTTTTATCTTGGGACAGTCCACAAAGGTAAATCCAAGTACTAACGTACGTGGGTGTCTTCAGTGTGGTGCGACGGAGTTTGTTCACACGTTTCAATATTCGATTATTAAAATTTTTTGAAACTTGACACGAGGGCTTGTCAGATTTGTCTCTTCAAAAAGTTTAAATCTTACATTTTTTTCTGTAAAATGTACAGTGAAGCCAATAATTAAACCCCTTAAAATTTACATGGGACCAGGTATATAAAATTAATAACAACTAAAAAATTCATAGGTGCATCTTATAGCAAAGAATTAAAAAATAAATAAATAAATAAGTTTACAAATATAGGTGCTTTAAACTTAAGTGATCTTACTGTCAAAATTATTTGCAGCAAAAATTTCAACAAGAAAAAAATTTTGGTGAAATTGTATGAAAGAAAAATTGCAATAAAAAACATTTTTGCAAGCATCTTTTAAACTGTAAAAATACCTTTACCTTATTGAAATTGTTTTTTATAAATGATTAAAAAAAAGTAATTAAAAGTTTTATTAGGAGACTGCCGACCAAAAGAAACTAGTTAAAATCCCGTTACAACCATCCATGTTGACAAACCTATTGATCTAAATTTTATTATGTAGTAGGCTTATTGGCTTGTATTGTGTTTTAAATTATATTGCATCCTTAGTGGATGTAGCTTGCTTAAAGCCCAAATTATCATTTTGGTTTTAACATTTGAGTGATAAGACCTTTATGAAAATAATTTTCATTGCATTTTCTACCTAGATTATCTGTTTTCCCCCGAAATGGCAACATCGCTGCGTACGGTTTTGCCTGTCATCCTCGGACCGGGAACTCAGCGTGCTCTTGATCATTTCCACGGCGCGCCGCACGCGGAACAAGCGAAACACGTCGCGCGACTTTCGTTTGTTTTCTTCTTCGTGTTGTACGGTCGGATGATGGCTTTTGGTCACGATGGACCAGGGCAACCCGGTAACTGGTAAAAGTGAAATAAAATAAATGGATACTACCCCCGGGGGAATGAAAAAATAGAAAAGAGTGAACTCGACAATGGGACACAAATACTGAAAAAATAAAAAATGTTTATGTATCCAATGGGAAAACTTTTATTAGATAAAAAAAAACTGTTAAACGCGTAGTGAATTATTTAGAAAAGCTTTAATAATGCCTAATTTTTTATAAATACTAATACAAAAAAATAAACAAATTTTGTGTTTTATGACGTGTGAAGCCTAAATACTAATTAGCTCTAAAAGCTTTTCAGACAACTGTTTAAAAAAGAACTGTACAAAAAAGTAAAAAAAAATATCTGATATACCTACCTATTAGGTGTTTTAAAAGTAAGGGTGATTTAAAGGTGCGTTTATAAAGATAATAATCTCTATAGCCTTGTTTACACAGGGTGAACCAAATTTGTAGTTGAGGTCTAAATAACATCAAGTGTACTTTTTTTTGATGTAAACACATGGTTATTTGCCACTCAAATTTAAACCGTCTCAACTAGGGTAGATCATAATATGATTTTTTTCTATGTAAACACGTTGATCCTTTTCAATGGACCAAAGTGACAGCTTTGATCATTGACAGTTTGCGTTTCGCAAGAAAAACGGAGAATTTCAGTTAACCTACAAAATAGTTTTGTTGTTTTTACGTTTTTGAAAGCTCTGTATGTATTATTTCGCATTTTTTTTTAATATAATATAAATTATTAGGGTTAGGTTTTGGTCATATGGTAAACTTCTTTTTTGGTACTAGAGTTAAACCTGAATTAAATTGATCTCTAAATCTAGTTGGTCTCAACTCTTGATTGGTCCGAGGACCTAATTGATCCTTGCGTTGTAAACGAGGCTTATGTGTATCAATTTGTTACGAGCTAAAAGTTAGATTCTAATATATTTATATATATATATATATATATATATATATATATATATATATATATATATATATTTATATATAATATAAAAAAACTAAATATATTTATTATAATATATAAATTATTTGTTATTACCACTTTAATATGCATATATTAATATATAATAATAAAATTTGTTTTTTTGTATGTTTTAAAAAAGCGATAAAAAATAAATATGTGGGTTGAAATCTTTCTTAAATGCAAACTTTTTTCATTAGGTGACAAGTTTTATTTAAAACCTAAAATTAAATAATTAAAAATAAAATAATTTTAATATTCTAATGCGTAAAATATTAAAGAAATATTAAATATTTAATATATTTTTAGAAAGTCCAATTTATACTAATTAATTCATAAATAATCTAGACAAAAAAATCAGGTTTAATTTACTTTTTATCTTTTAATTTAAAAAATTAATGAGACTTTAGATATTATTTATTTTGCTGTAGCACTGGCAAATAGCTAATTTATGAAAAATAATTATTTAATTATTTTGCCAGTCCAATTTTTTTCTATAACATTGCAAAAAACGCTTAAAAAAATAAAGAGGACATTTAATTATTGTTTTTAATTGGATACCCTATCTATTGTTTTGTTTTTGAGTGTGTCTTTTTTGGGATTTAAATTAGAAAACAGAAAAACGTAACAATAAATACTTAAAATATCATATCACCAAAGTCATTATTTTGTAAAAGTCTAGCTTAGACGAAGTGTGCCTGGAAAATTATTTTTTTTGTACTAAAAAGGTCTTTTTATTGAAAAGTTTCTAACAGATAAGACGCTTTTAGGAAGAAACCAATAAGTAATGTGTCATTAAGAAAACGATCATTTTTTCGTACAACTTTCATTTAAATTTATATCATTTCCTAAAGTATTCTTCTAAATATTAAGGAAAAAAAATGTGAATAAACAAAATAAATGAACAGACAAGAAATTAATGTTGAATAAATTTTTTTATCTTGTGCTTACCTTGGTGCTTACCTATTTGGCAAAAAGAATAAATACAAGGTTTCCATTGATTTTAGGCTAAAAACCAGTGTCAGATTTAACTTTTTGCCGCCCATATCGTAAATTTGCCGCCCATAATATTTGCCGCAATAGGCCTCAGCCTACTCAGCTTTGCGTAAATCCACAGCTGCTGTAAACCCTTAAAAAACCTTACTTTTTAAACACCTTGCATTTTAAATTAGTTACCAAAAATTATAAAAATAGGAAAATAAACACTACAAATTAATATAAAGACTGTGGTTAAAAATAAAGACCTAAAAGACAGGCTCTAGCAACAAAGCTCAAAAAACTTTTTAGTTTCAGTTGGTGTGTATTAGTTAAAGTAAAATAATTAAAAAAAAAGCAAATTATTAAAAATAATTATTAAAGGATTACTAAGAACCCACATTAATAGACCAATTTGCACAAATTAGAACAAACAAACAATAAAATTATATTAGTAGTAAAAACAGTCCAGTTAATTAATAATTTAATTAAGAATAAAAATATTATGTTGTATTTTAAGCTAAGTTAAAATTTATTACAAAAAGGAAAACAGACGAGCTCAACCTATTTACATTTAGGATAATTATAAAATTTAATTTAATACAACTTCATTTTAGTTACAATTTACAATTACACCTAAAACTAAAAATAAGTTTAAAAAATCAAAATCGTAAAACAACAGTGGAATTGTGACGCGCGTCTGCCATAAAATTTATGGGAATTAAAAGATGTGTTATCTTATCTACTTTTTAAAACCTGCACAATAAACAACAATTACAATAGGTAGTTGCAATATTTAAAAAAATGTGTCTTAGTGAATAAAAGAAAGAGTGTCTTTACGTGCTTGGAAATATAAATTTTTGTAAAATTAGTGATATCAAATAGTTTGTGATATTTATTTATTTTGTGACTCTTGGATTAGCCTATTTATTGGATATCTTACAAAAAGGTAATTATTTGTTGTATTATTTCGGTTTAAGTAAGCTAAAACAGTTATTGCAATATCTAAAATTCGAGCTAAAATCATATTTTTTGAAGAGAGGGGAGGGGGTAATATTGATGTTATAAAAAACTTTATTGTCAGTTACAAAAAAATAACTTTCTAAACTATTTTATTTTATACAGTACCATAAAATGTTTTTTTAGATACTTTGTTTTAGTCCGAAAAATGAACTTTTATAGTCCGGTAAAAAAATAACCAGAGTAGTCCGGTAAATTTTTTAAAAATTTATTTATATAAAATTTTTAATTTTTTTATCCCTTAACAAAAGTTAATTGATTATTTTAACAATTTTTTTACTTTTTAATTTTATTTTTAACTTTAAAAAAAAAATTAAAAACAATTTTTAACGATTTTTTATTTTAAACCCAAAAAAATTTTTTTTCTTTAAATTTTTTAAAGCTGAAAATTTTATAAACAAAAAATTTAAAAAAATTTTGAAAAAAAAAAATTTTTTTAAATTAAAAAAGGGGTTTTATTTAAATGTTTTATTTTAAAAATTTTAAATAAATTTTTTAACTATTCTTTTTTTTTCCCCCCAATTTTATTTTTTTTGGTTTTTTTTAAAATTGGTTTTTTTTTATTTTTTTTTAAAAACAAAAAAAAAAAGGTTTATATTTTTTAAAAAATTTTGGGGGAGGATTTGAAACTTCCCAAAGTTATTGTATTTTTAGATAAAAAAAAAATTGTAAACTAAAAAATTTTAGCCGCGTCTTTAAATATTTTCATGGAACAAAGTTTATTTGGGACTCCCAAAATTTAAAAAAAAGGTTTTTTAAATAATAATTTAATTAAAAAAAATAATTAAAATAATTTATTTTTATTTATTAAAATTTTATTTTTAAAATTTTAAAAAATTTTATATATATATATATATATATATATATATATATATATATATATATATATATATATATATATATATATATATATATATATATATATATATATATATATATATATATATAAAAATTTTTTTTTAATTCCTCAAAAAAAAAAAAAAAAAAAACTTCTTTTTCCCTTAAAAATAAAAAGAAACTTTCCTGTTTTTCAATTTTACCATTTATTAAAAAGACTTTTTTCGGGTGAAAAAATTACAAAAAACAAAAAAATTTATAGTTAAAAAAATTCAAAAAAAAATGATTTTAAAACTTTAAAACCCCAAAGAGGGTGTCAGGAGCAAAATTAACAAAATCTGATATAATGATTTTAAAAACTTGGGTTTTCCATTTTAGATTCGAACATCATAGGTCGTATCATGAGAACTGACAGAGCCATTGTCGTGGTACCTAGGTAATATTTATACACTGCCCACAAAGGGGTTTGAAAATCATTATTGTGAAGGTTTAATACGATTTTATTTTAAAATAATAACAGAAAAAAAAAAAAATTAATTTCTCTCGTTTCCCTTTCTTGTTTTTTGTAGTTTTTTAACTATAAATTTTTTTTTTTTTGTATTTTTTTCTCCGTAAAAGTTTTTTTTCATGGTGGCAACGATCCATGAAAAAAACTGGGGTAAAGTCAATGTAGTTTGGAAAAAGATTTTTTTTTTTTTTTTTTTTTTTTGAGGAATGTGAATAAGTTTTTTCTTCATTGGTATTTAAACCTGTTTATGTTTTCAACTCAAAATGGTAAGAACTTTTAAAAAGGAAAATTATTTTTTTGGTTTCACTAACAAATTTATTTTTTTTATTTTTGGATTGTCCTGATGATGGGAAAAATTTTTTCGAAAGCTCGATTTTTTCAATAAAGAGTTAATTATTTAAAGGGCCTTTTTAATTGACTGCATTTCCACTCCCGGGGGTTTAGAATTTATATATATATATATATATATATATATATATATATATATATATATATATATATATATATATATATATATATATATATATATATATATATATATATATAAATATGCGGGACGTTTTAAAAAAAGACCCCAAATTATTACATTAAAATGTAATTTTTAGCTCAGTCCCTGCAAAATAGCTGTTTCATGTGTCAACACTGTCACGAAGCTCGCCAGCGAGGGTGTCGCTAGACGCGAGTCCTTTGCAGTATTCGTTTTAAAATTTCAGACTCTGCTTCTTCCTCGCTTCGTCCGTAAACATCTCACTCATACTGTAAAAGTTCATTTTCCGGACTAATAACGTAAGTATCTATTACAGAAACATATTTATTAGAAGTAATTTTGTAACTCTTCCAGTGACCAGTGACGTTTAGATAGCATAATACAAAAAAGTGGATAAGCCCATCCTCTGATTTGAAATAATTATGATCTATTCAAACGTACTTAAAACAGAATATTACTGATAACATTAACGTTACTATGCTATAAACCCTAAAGGAGGTTTAACCTGTATTGTATTGGCAGGTGATTGATAAAATTTAGATTTAAATGAACCAATGGGTATTTGTACCATTTTCGGTAAAATTTTTCATGGTTTATAGATAACCCTGAGTTAATACATCGAGTGTGGGGTAGTCTTTTATATTTATTGTATTTGAGATAAAAAAAATACTGAGACATAAGAAATTGCAAATTTTCATCACAAGCTTCGGGGAAATTTAATAAAATTAATAAAAAATCGTATTTAATTACTTCTCAGTTATTAAATTCTTTAATTTAATTACTTTTCGGAAAGGGTAATTGTATTTGGATTATTAATTAACAGGATAATATAATCGTAATTAGTTATTGATTTTCTCGAATCCCAAGTAATTCAATTACTTAGAAGGTAATTCGATTCCGTATAAAGTAATTGAATTACTTAGAAATTAATTCAATTGCCTAAATTACTATAAAAAATGTAATTACCTTTCTATATAGAAAACTGCCGAAATTTTGGTCAGCCAGAAAAAGCATCTTGAAACACGGCGGGCCGCTTTGAATCCTGCGAACGCCGCCTCCGCGCCGATTTAATATTTTTGATTGATGGTTACCGCCACCGTTTATAAACCTTTTTTTTTGCTAAAATATTCAATAACTTTTAGTTTTAATTGATAATTGAATTACTTTTAAAAAACATGCTAGTAATTGGTAATTGTAATTGAATTACTTTTTAAAAGCAATTGCGACAGCTCTGATCATCACTCATTGCACGCGATAAACCAAGTCAGCAACTCCGGTAGTTATAAAGTTTCCCAGGCATCAGTGCATAAATAAGAAAGTTACTTTACCCTCGTTATAGATGTAAAGTTATTTAAAGTACCAAGTCGTAAAATAAATTTAATAGTCCCAAGTTATAATACGATCCAAACATCCTGAATTATTTTAGGTATTGCGATAACTGTGTTTTAGAACTATTAAAGCTTAGGGATAGAGACGACAATAAACCAAGTTGGTATTTAATTTGGTAGTTTATCTTTATAAACGCCTAATAAATCAACAGGTGGTTTCGTTCCTAAGCAGGATTGAAGTGGCTTGAGTGACAAAGAAACATCCTTGCGGCTAGAAAGACTCATTAATAAGGAAATTGAGCCATTTGCAAACGTATTTCCGTATAAAAAACTAGTAATTAGCATTACACCATAAACCAAGTCATAGAGTTTAATAAGTACCTGTTAAATAATTTCAAAAATATTTTTCTAGTCGTAAAAAAATTTGGCTCCTTTGTAACAAATATGTTTAGAAGAAACCAGTGTCGAACATAAAACAAAACCCAGTGAGGAAAATCATAAAGATCACGAATAATATGCAGTGCTTCCCAAATTGGTAATAAATATAGGTTGTACAAAATTTTGCGACACATTTCTGATGTGAAAATAGGTCGGTTTAACCCAAGTCTACGTAAAGAATAAGTCTCCGCAATCCGCCTAGGGGGCGGATACCTTAAGAAAATTTTTTTTTAGTCTCAACCCCTATATTGAGCAATAAATCTTATCGAGTTATTTTTTTTCAAACACCCTCTCATTAAAACTTCTATTTTGGAAAAAAAAATTTTGGGGGGATGAATTTTTTTTTAAAACCCCTATTATGATGTATTTACGGGGTTTTTCCAAAATTTTTTTTAAACAAAATTTTTCTTCACTTTTCCACTTAAACTCTTTCAACCACCACCGTTAAATGGTTTGTTCGTAAAAACAACGGATGAAAATCAAATTATTTTGGTCGATAAAACTTCGTACAAATTTTTACAAATTTTTACAACAGATCGTGCCAATAAAACCACTCATATAAATTGAATTTTGTACAATTCCCTTTTCCAGTGAACCGCCCCCTTAACAGTCGAACCGCAAGCGCCGCGCCGACCAGCGCGTCGTTCTTAAAAATTTGCTGGCCTCGTTGACCTTGGCAACTTTTTTACTAATTTGTCTGTATTAATTTCTTTTTTTGTTTTAACAGACAGTTTTTTTTTAATTAAAACAGTCAGTAAAAAACTTTCCAAGTCAAAAAAGATTGGAACAAAATTATGGACAGGACTTGGTCTAATTATGGAGGCCAAGATCTTTGAATAGGAACTTGGCTTTATTTTACATAAGTGTTTTGGTAAGATCTTTTCTCCTTTTTCTAATTTTAGTAAATAAAAAAAGTGGAAGAGGGGGATGTTATGCCTCTTTTCTGAGTATTCCTTACTCTGTAGGTAGAGCTGAATATGAAGTGAGAAAAATGCTCATTTTAAAATTCTTTTTAATATCCTTTAAATGGCCTGGTTTTGGGGGTTTTAAAAAGGAGGGGGGGTTTGGCCATTGAAGGAATTTTAAAAGGCCAATTAAAAAAAATCGTGGTTGTTGCCTAAGGAAAAATTCCCCTTTTTTTTCCTAGTTTTTTTTTTAAAGATATAAAAAAAATTTCTATTTAAACAGAGTTCAAAGACTCTTAAATAGTACTTCAAGTAAAGTACCAATTTTTAAATTTTTTTAAAATCAAAAACAAATTTTTTTCTTTAAAAATGTACTGCATTTTCAATAAATTAAAAAGTACTTGAAGTACCAGTTTTTATTTAAAGGGGAAACCCAAATTGGTAAAAAAAAGTACTTGAAGTAAAAAAAAATCTTGAAGTCCCAAAAGTACAATCCAAAATACTTAAATACATAAAATCTTAAAAAAATTTAAAAAGTAATTCAAGTAAAACAAATTATACAGTCGTCAAAAATATAGTTGGGGAAAAAAAGTAGGTTGCTAAGTGTCCCGTTTTAAAACGGGGGCTTGCATCCGATTCCGAAATAATGTAAAATTTCGTATGTAAATTTTGGGGAAAAGGCCTCAATGCCGTACTCGGGTAGGCGGGCCTTAAACTTTATAGGAAATAATGGTTTTTTTTCCCCAAAAGGGTTTTTTTCCTTTTTGGTTGCAACGGGTTCGTTGGCACCCGTTATCCCCTACATCTGTAAAAGCAGTGTTTTCATTGGGTTCCACAGGTTGCCCCAAAAAAATATTTTGGGAAATTTTTTTTCCCATCAACAAAAATCAAATCAGAACAAAAACTTTAATTTTGATGTTTCCATTTTTAAGGGGAAAATTTGTTTAAGTTGCCTATTAAAATACAGGGTTTTTTTTCAAATGAAGGTAATAAAGGCATTCACAATACGAAATGTTGGGGAAAAACCCCCCCTTAAACGTCAAATCCCCAATGAATATTCTTGAACTGTCACGTTTTTAAAATTTGGGGGATTTGGAAACTGTTTCTATTCTGAATGCGTTCGATAATAAAATTGTCATAAAAAATGGCTGTTATTTTAACATTATTAAATATAACAAATTGGGTATCAAAATAGAGGATTTTTTATAAGTTGATTTCGAAAAAAGAACAAAATTAATTATAATAGTTAAATTGTCCCGCTTTGGTCAATTCAAATGAGCGCTGTTCAATACAAAAAACCAGCGGTTGCGCATATTTCTTTTTTAACTTGTTTGTACGATTATCTAAGGCGTGTAAATTGGAGTACTTGGTTGTTTTTTTTTAAATATTTTTTTTTTACTTGAAGTTTTTTTTTACTTCAAGTATTTTTTTTTTCTTGAAAAATTTTTTTTTTTTGAGTACTTTTTTACTTCAAGTAATCTTAAAAAGTATTAAAATAAATACTTCAAAATTTCGCAAATAAAAAAAAATCCATTTCTTCATAAAAAAAAAAGTACAATACAAGTACCTCCTAAAAAAAAAATTTAAGTAAAATACTTAAAATACAAAAAGTACTTCAAGAAAATTTTTTGAAGTACTTAAAACACTCTTCGAAAAAAAATTAAATCATTAAAATTCAGGAGTTTTCTGGAATGAAGGGGTTCTAGGGCAAAGGTTATTAAAAAACTAGGATTCCCAAAAATATTAAAATTTAGTGTTAGTTATAAATACGTATCTAGAAAAGTTAAACAATGTGGATAAGTTTTTAATATTAGAACTTCGAGTAGAACTATCATGCTTTCAATAATTTTATTTAAATGTTTTGTTAAATAAAAAAATTGTTGTCATACATAATAAGTATCTTTATTATTTGGCCCTCTTAGGAGCATTTTGGCCTTATAAATAACGGACCCATAAGAAGGCCATTTTGGTCGATTAAATATTTTTATTATTTTGTTAGAAAAGCTATGAAAGATTGATTCGTTATCGATATACCTAACACTCCTTAAAATTATTTTTAAGACGACTGATTGATTATATTGACCTTGTTTGGAGCCCTGTTCCTTCCAAGGTTGGGAAAAATTTTGTAAAACTTAAATTTAATAAATAATGATTAACACTCCAATAAAAAAATGTTTTATAAGCTACATTATAAAACCACGTTTTACTTAATAATTTGTTTGTTCCATTTATCCAATAAATAAAAAATAATAACTGTTTATTGGTTTTGATGGCCTTTCATAGTCCACCCACCTTAAATGTATCAATTTTCTTTGTTTAGTGAACTTAGGTTTAATCAGATGCAAAATTCTAAAATACTTAAATTCGGGGCGTAAACAGTAAAAATGCAGATTTCAGAATTTTTCCTTTACTTGTTTCCTAAAACCTAGTCTCATATCAAATTTTATGTTTCTAATTCCTCGGAAGTGCCCTGTAATTTTGATGAGTCAATGAGTTAGTCATTTGGTAGTAAAATGGGCGATTTTTAAAATCGAATATCTTAGAGGTCATTTGACATTACTGTCTTAATTTTTTTACAGGTAATTAGAATACTTATATAAATTAACATAGTAAGCCTCATGCCTCCGTGTGAAACGAAACCGAAGTGATGATAGGGGGAAAAATAGGCTGAAACATTTTGTGTAAGATTTACACATTCGTGCCGTAGACCAAAACTGGGCCTGTGTAAAGGGATTAAAATCTACCTACTTTAAAGTTGAAAGTCTATCATTAAATTGTTTACGCATATTTTCTGGATACCCTGAAAAAAGTGTATCCTAAAAGTTTCGTCATTTACAGCGTAACAAGTTAAATTTACAAAAGGTTTCTCACTAAAAAATATAATAAGTTTAAAATATTTTGCCATATAAAAAGTGGCTTAGAAAATACTGAATAAAATTTCCTGTTGGTAACAGAATTTTCGCATTTGTGAAAATATTTTTATAACGTTATTTTTAGCTTTAAATTTTTGGCAATCAAAAAAATGTAAGACTTTTTTTTTAATTAAAAATATGAAGCTTCGTTTTCTATTACTTTTAAAATTATATTATGATTTCATTGTATTTAATAATTATCATAAACTAATAACGTATTGTCATTAGGTCTTTAGGTAACGCTGTAAAAACCATATTTGTAACTTTAAAACCTGCAGTTTACTGTATAAATTTTCAATTTTATATAGATAATTATTCTTCTTGCTTTTTAATGCTGTATACCTTAAATTTCTTCTAACATCCTTTTTTTTTGTCTCCTTTTAATTAACTTGACTTTTTACATTATGCCACGAGACGCTTTTTAATTAGAGGGTTCCCTTACAGGAAATAAATTGGAATAATTTACCTTTAATTTATTTTAATGTCTAAAAATATTTTCTGTTTCATGGTATAATTTCACCAAGAAAAAATTGCTGGAACATTTGGAAAATAAACTTAAGATAAAAAGATCAAAAGGACTCATCCTTAATAACATAAACCTGGCTATTCCTTCTTTTCGTTACAAGGCCAACAACGAAATAAAGGACGGAAGGTTTTTTCTTATATCGCCGGCGGCAATTGTTTTGCATTTGGCGATTTTCGCTTCTTCAACCCAAAAATTCGATAGTACCTATATCGTAGAATAAGATTATAAAAATTCGGCCTTTTTTAGCCCACCATGTTCGTAAAATTCAAAGTTTTTTTTGAGTCAATTAATTATATTACTTTTTATTTACATCTACAATGAATTGGTAAAAAAATCAAAATAACAAGCCAAAAAAAAATCGTCAAACTTGCTTGCTTGTTTTATTGAATTTTTGCCATTTTACACGTTTTTTGATCTTTTATTTTAAACAATTATGTGACGCGGTTTGTGCACCAACATATCTTATTTATCTTTAATATTACACTTAATAAGCCTATAAACTAGCATTTATTTATTTTGGTGCGTTAAGCGCTTCATATTTTTTAAATAAAAAATCAAAAACGTGTAAAATGACAAAAAATTAATAAAAATAGCTAGTTTCAAGGTTTTTTTTTTGGACTTGCCATTCTACTTATTTACCAATTTATTGTAGATGTATATAAAAGTACTTGGACTTATTACAAATATAATATAATGGTCCAAATTAAAACTTTGAAATTTTCACGAATATGATGGGTGAAAAGAGACCGAATTTTACCAAGGAAGTTTAAAGGTGTATGGAAGCCCAATACAAATGTCCAGGGTGCAGGCAGCGGGATAGGGGGGTTGCCCCGCGGAATTTGCGCAATGAATAGTAGGTCAGGGCCGGATTTCCATAATTCTTTGTTACTATCTATAAAATTGACATCATCAAATATCAAATTCCAACATTCACTGTTTTTTTTTTATTTTTTGCACAAAATTATTGGTTATTAAAGGATACTACTATAGAATATTTAAAATTATTGTGTAATATTTGATTTTATATCATCTGATATAATATGGAAAGAATAGATGGCGCCACTTTACTGCCTTCTATTTAAATGGTCGATATTTTAGGAAGTTTTGTATTTTTACCAAAAATCTTTGTAAATAAATAAAAACACGATTTTTAAAAAAATTTCAACATTGTATGATAGTATTATTACTTAACAAATTTTTGATAAAAGAAGGGCAAATAGTAAATGAGTTTAATCTAATCCTAAGATTCTAGTTGTACATTAAAAAGTGAAAATTTTTATAACTGCTTTTTAGGCATATACTTTTCACTAATAACAAACATTCATAAGACAGAATAACAGTGGTTAAAAATGTTTAGTAACCTTTGGTACCCGAGTATCCATTGTAACAGTATCCGTTAAATATTATGTGTGTACAGAATGTCGAACTTAAAAAGTTGATAATGCAAGATTAAGAAACCAAAAATCTAATTTATTTTTAAACAAATGGTATTGTCTTGAAAGTTGCCTCCTCTCCGATTTTGATCAAATTTGGTATACAGGGTTTTTTTGGGACGCTGATTACAAATCTGAAAATATCTTTTCGGCAACATTTCGTTTCCGAGATCTTCATCATCAAAGTTGAAAATTAAACTAACCTCATTTTCACTATATTCTCCCTTCTTTTTGTACACAATTCTTGATTTTTACACTAAAGTGGCACACAATATTTTATAAACACCTTTAAAACCTGTATTTTTTATTTATTTTACGTTTTTTTTCCATTAAATTGGGAACTTTTAAGTTCAAAGGCGCACCATTTGCAAAAAAAATAAAAGTGTAAAAAAGGTGTAAAATAAACATAAACACAAGTTTTTAAAAGGTGTTTGTGAAATATTGTGTGCCAATTTAGTGTAAAAATCAAAAATTTTGTGCAAAAGAAGAGGAAAGTGTAAATAAGGTTAGTTTGATTTTCAATTTTGATGATGATTCTCGAAAACGAAACATAGCAGAATTTTTTTTTTAGATTTAATCAGCGCCAAAAAAACCCCGTATCCCAAATTTGGTCAAAATCGGAGAGGAGGCAAGCTTTGAACAATTACCAAAAATAAGAAAAAGCAAAAAGGAACTTTAACATAATTGTACTTTCTTTCATTCAATTAGAGGGACCTGTATATATTAAAATTTGCCTGGTCTGCCCAGTAATCAATAATTTTGATCCTTTAAAGAGTGTACTAAATTATTAAATGAAATAAAAGTATCTAAATGTAAACCTTTTTTCTTTTTAATAATCCACAGAAATACACAAACATTGTGGAAATCATCTAAAAGATAGTTAAGATTGCCTTACTTTTCTCACTAATATTTCCTATGAAATTTTCATTTTCTATTATTCATAATTGATATATTATTACTTATTCGGTTACCTAATTTTACGTCTTATAAGAAGCACTAATTTAAATAAAAAAAATACTTACCTAAAGTTAAAAAGACGGTATGTTATCCTTGGATTTGCAAGACAAAACCATACAACCTCTAGTCATTTTGTTACGATATTATAAGTAACAAACAATAAACACAAAATTATAGTCACAATTTAATAAACACTAATCACTAAAATAAGAAGGTTTTACAATCCAAAAAATGGTACTCCGGCTCTCATAAAAGTATAATGTGTGGGTTAACTTCACACTGATTTATCAGTGTATAAGTAGGCAACACATTAAATTATTTCGTGAAATTTTGTTATTGCGCAGAATCGGCGGGGCCAACTCTGACAGTTATTTTCATACTGGGCTGGACATTGGCTTGGGGCCATAGCATTGGGCTTCCATACCCCTTTAAACTTCCTTGAATTTTACCCACCTCCTTTGATATTGCATCTAAAAGACAATGGCATTTTCATACAACTTGTTTTCTAAAATGACGACCTTTTTCTTCTTCCTGGGAGCCGTCTTCCACTACCGGAGGTAGCGGAGCCCCTTGGGCTTTTTGCGCCTAATCTCCCATTGTCTTTTATACCAATCCTCCCACTAGTCTTGTTCCTTCTACAAGTCCGTATAACCCCGAGACTGGTTGGTTGATATATTCCTGTGGGATCATTTTCGGTTGCCCAAAAAATGCCTGTCTTTTGTGATTTACCGCTTCACATTCACACAGTATGTGGTAGGCTGTTTCTTTCCCCTCGTCGCACATTCTGCAACTTGGGTCCCCATTGTATAAGCCTATCTTTTGTAGGTGTCTTCTTAGGTTATCGTGCCCTGTTAGCAACCCTACTGTTATGCGAAGTCTTTTCCTTCTTTGTCTGAGTAGTTCTTCCTTCGTTCTTTTGGATGGGCCCCTTATGAAGCCCTTCCCATGTCTTATTCTACCCAGGTTCTTCCAGTATTCCTTGTGTTTGTTTCGGATCCATTCCCTCGTTTGCCTCGTGTTGTGGTTTTGGTCACTCCAAGGGCAGGTTCTGGTCCAAAGTATGGTGTGGATGATCCATGTCTCGTGAAATTTACGACGAAAATTATCACCAAAATTTTGTTGAAAATTTTTATAGGATTTTTGGCAATGAAACATTCACTTGTGTTTAGTACTTACAATTAATTTTTGTAGAATTATTGTCAAAATTCATGTGATACTCATACGCACAAACACTAATTTTATAACACCTGTTGTATTAGTTTAACATGACTTGGAATGGTGGAAAGTTAGTAAATTAAAGAAAAGGTTTTGTATTCTTTAAATTATGTCAGATATAGATAAACAGGAGTTGTTCTATTAGGTGTGTCAACAGTTAGTTGGTTCCTTTTTACTTTATAAAATAATTCTCAATGACATTATAGACCCAAAAAAAAGGTCTGCGTCGATTTTTGCGCCATTTGTTTAATATTTTTATTGCGAAAATTTTAGTATCAATTGTTGACCGTGTAATACACAAAATAATTGTTTTGTAACTTTTCGGCACAATTATGGTAATAATTTTCGAAATAATTCTCGTATGTGTCAAACGGTTCTTAGACTTGAAACCAGGCGCAATATAGGAAACATTAAAATGAGCAATTTTCGTACTTTTTATTTAGTCTAATGGTTACAGAGCAACGTGTACTAAGAAAAACAACAGGCATTAGATCAATTCAGTAAAAAACTTGCCAAGTCAATAAAGAGAAAATGAAGAAACTTTTCGTGCAAAATTTATATTAACAGCAATATCCTAGCAAAGCGCTTTCGGTAAAAACCATCATCAGTGCTATTCGTAAATAGGAGTTACAGCAGTTGGAGCGTATATAATATGTTTTATATTAAAAGAAAAATAAATGTGAATAAAATCTTACATGTTTACTCTCAAAAGGGTGAGCTTTAAAATTTTAACCACTCCAAGATACCACTTTGTTTGTCTTTCCAACAAAAGAGTATTTTGGTGTAATTTAAATTTTAAAATTTACCCTTTTAAAGGTGATAATGTTTTGTTAACCTGTTTACATACCATGTACGCTCCAATTGATTTTAACTCCTGCTTGACGAATAGCACTGACAATGGTTTTTACCGAAAGCGCTTTGCTAAGATATTGGTTTTAATATAAAATTCGCACGAAATTTAAAGTTTTTTTTATTTTCTACATTCTAACTTGCACAAAAAAGAGTGAAACAAAGTTTTGGGCAGAACTTGGTCCAATTTTAGATTTCAGTGGTTTAAGAGACAGGAGCTTGGCCCTTATTTTACATAACTGTTTTTGGTGGGATTTAATATATCCGTAGATTTCTGTTTTTGAAAAGGAGTTAAAGAATAAACAACTTATTTCTTACCATCTTTTTTGAGAAGAAAACTGAAGCAAAATTTGACTTTTAATATTATGTGTCATTAAAATTTTTTCGACATTGTACTGTAAGTAAATACCTATTTGCGTAATAATAATAATAGTTTATTATTACGTACAGTAAAGGTTTAATTGTTTGCACTATAACTTATCAATTATACATTAGTCTTATTAACATACATAATGTATATCGATCCGTCTGCTATAGAGAGTACGAAAATTTAAAATTAAAATGAAGTTTACATGTGCACGCGTACAAAGATAAATTATAGAGGCACATAACTTTATTAGCAACTAAAAAGTGTCAATTAAGTTGAGTAATGTGTGTATCAGTTACGTTATAGTCAAATATATCATAATTATTTGCTTTAAAACTACGACAATAATATGTGACTGAAAACCAGTTTACATATTTAGAACCTAAAGAAATTGCATACACGTGGGACCATGTGTGGGATTTTGATAGCTACTTACTTGCACTGCCGTTAAACGTAATATAAATACATATATTTTACCTTTGGATATACGTTTTAGGATAAAGCGCTGTTATACAGGGTGTTTCACGAAACATAGGACAGCACTTAATGGGAGATTCCTTGGCCAAAAATAGGACAGAAATGTTTTATAGCTCCAAGACGGCTCCAATTTTAGAATACAGGGTCTTTCTTTTTTTGGAAGTATAGAGGGTGATAAACTTCACTGCACCTATGCCACAGTAGGTCCTTTGTGCTTCCTCCTAAAGGGAACTCCTAACTCAGTACGCCACCTATCCTACTGATTTAACGTGTAGGTAACAACGTCGCCAAGGGGAATCTCCTTAATATCGGCCAAATAAAGCAAACAAAGCCAAACTGGCCCAGTATGGACCTTCTCTTGGACGAGAGTGCAGGGCAGTCACAAAGAATGTGCTCCACCGTCTCGCCTTCCTGTCCACAACCCCTAAACAGAGGTGTGTCATTTATACCCATTCTAAAAAGGTGTTTTTGCGGTTGACCTCGTCCAGTAAGAACGCCCGTGATTATACGAAGGCTCCCCCTAGGTATTGCCAAATAATGTTTAGCTGTGTCTCTCTCAGGATAGTTTAGTACTGCCCTGAAAAAGTTACAGTTTACTGTTTCAACCGAGGTTTCAACCCATTGTCTTGTAAACTGCTGATAAGAGTGTTTTTTAATTTGGTCCCTCATCGCAAACCCTGTCAGAACTACGAAAGGTTCGGGTCCAAAAGGTTTGGTCAAGGCAGCCTTCCTGGCCAACGAGTCAGCAAAGCGGTTGCCTTTCTCGTGCGCGTGTTCTTTGGTAGTGATAAGCGAGACTGGTCTTGGTCTTGCGGTCTTGGTCTTGGTCTTGCAGCAAGACCAAGACCGAGACCAAGACCAAGACCGCCTTTTCGCTTGCAAGACCAAGACCAAGACCAGGGTATGCAAGACCAAGACCAAGACCGAAGAGTGCAAGACTACGCAAGACCAAGACCGACCTGCAAGACTCTTGCACTTCTGCAATTTTTTTAAATATTATAATATTTAATTTTTTTATTCAATATACAGAGGTATTTCATACAGAAATGACAAAAAATGTGGCGAGAACTGCCAAAAAAGGCGATTATTTAATGAGTAACAGGTTTCTTTAATAAAATAATAATTAAATGGATCACCTTGTTATTTTATACAGTTATTTAACAACAATTATGAGTAAATTAAATAACATGTTTCAAAAATAATAGGATTGTGATTAATGGTTCGACCAAGCACGATATATCCAAAACCATATACGACAGAGAACAGCTAGAGGTACAAAAGTTATAGAAGCTGAAAATATCTTTCATATTCCAAATGTTTTTTTTTAATTAGCCAAGTGATGCCACTTACAGGGTGGATCAAAATTTTTCAAAATCCCGAAAAACATTTTTTCTGTTCTACACTGTAAGAAGTGCCACCATTAGATGAGGGGAATTATTAAAAAATATATTTTTCATATCATATAGGAAAACTTTTTATACAAATGGATTTTAAATACTCTTCCGGTTTTGACGTAAATAATGACGTCATTTTTATCAAAACCGAAAATTATATTTAAAAACCATTCTACGTTGACATCGTTTCTATATGACAGTTTAACAATTTTACAGCATAATATACAGGGTGCTGATTTTTTTAAATGGATTTTTTGTCATAAATTTTATATTTTAGGTTAAAAGCTAAAAATAAGGGAGTTTTTTTGAGTAGCTGTGGATTCTTTGGAAAATTCTGGAATAGAAAAAAATTTCACATTTTACTTCTGTTTTTTCTATAATTTTTTCGTATTCAGTTTTTCACCATGACGAACGGGTTTTGGAGACATCGAGCTTTGTTACAGTATTGAGCCACCTTGTATATGCAGGATGTTTATAAAGTATTTGTACAAACTTTGTACGGCAAATGTTTGACTAATTTAAAGATAAGAAGTTTACATGAACTGAAAAGATTTTTGAATAACTTTTTTTTAAAATCAGAAACCAATGTTTACATATTAGACTCATTTTCACGAAAATTTTATATCTAGTTAAAATTAAAAGTTCTATTTTCCTGCTCACTCAGTACATAGTTTTGTATTTCTTTTAATTTTATATGCTTCTTCAAAGAAAATGTAATTAATTCTTATCACCAAAATGTTTCTATGTGCCACTAAATATATAAAAACAGGTTGTCTTAATTCAACTCAAAATTGAGCATAAATAAATAAACCTTATATATATATATATATATATATATATATATATATATATATATATATATATATATATGTAATAAAAAGTGATTCACGTTGAGTGTCCATTAAATGTTCTGGGAAACCAAAAAAGTTTTTGAAATTTGGCACACGGCCATAAAGTAATAAGATACATTTTTAAAATATTTTTGAAGTGCAGCGTGCCGTTACAACCAGAACATTGTAATTTAAATGGAACACCTTTGTTGCATATCGATTCACACAAATTCTAAGTAAGTTTTATTAACATCTTCCTATACCTATATTACCGTTTTTAAGAAAATAATTAATTACAATTTGTTTAAGGAAAATTATCAGTTAAAAGGTTTAATATTTAGTGTTCCGAGCTGGATACTGAAATTTTTTTGGGGTTCAATGCATGCATTTAAAAAGATCTGCATGTATTATAGCAATATATCACAGGGTCCCAAAAATTTCATTTTTACCGATATTAAATAATGATTAAAACCACTTTGTCAAATAAAACATACGTATTTTTATCCCATTTTTGAATAGACCAATATTTACCTACAAAATGTCCATACATCTTTCTATACCCATCTGCAAACCGTTTTCAAATATAAGCAATTTTAAATTTTTAAAGAATTTATTTCTTATTAACCAAACAAAATAATTATTTTTTACCTTTATATGTCAAATAGTTGTCAGAGCAATTTAAAAATACAAACTTTGATGGCCTACCTAGGTAAATTGTAAATTAAGCCGGTGGTTTACTGTAGATAGTATTTAAAAACAGGGAAAAATCAAAATTCGTTTGTATTTAAAAAACGGTGGCAAATGGGTATAGAAATATGTATGGACATTTTGTAGATAAATTATTGGTCTATTCAAAATGGGATAAAATACATTATGTTGTATTTGACAAAATTGAGTTTTAATCATTATTTAATATCGGTGAAAATGCAAATTTTTTGGGACACCCTGTAGGATATATTGCTAAAATAGCATGCAGATCTTTTAAATACATGCATTGTCTAACCCCAAAAAAAATTTATAGTATCCAGCTCGGTTAGGCACGTAAATATTAAACCTTCTTTACATGATAATTTTCCTTAAAAAAAATGTAATTAATTATTTTCTTAAAAACGGTAATATATAGATATAGGAAGATGTTAATAAAACTTACTTAGAATTTCGTGTAGAACCCGAATATGCAATAAAAAACAGGGTGTTCCATTTAAAATTACAATGTTGCCGTTGGTTTCGGTTAGATCTGGCAACGCTGCACTTGCCAAGATATTTTTAAAATGTAGCTTTTTACCTGGTATGGCCGTGTGCCAAATTTCAAAAAGTACTTTTTTTTGGTTTCCCAGAACTTTTAATAGGACACTCAACGTGAATCACCCTGTATATATATATATATATATATATATATATATATATATATATATATATATATATATATATATATATATATATATATATATATATATATATATATATATATAATATATATATATATATATATATATATATATATATATATATATATATATATATATATATATATATATATATATATATATATATATATATATATATATATATATATATATATATATATATATATAAATATATACTTTAATCAAATAATTTAAACGTATGTGTAAGGTTAAAATTGGCATATTTTATAATTTTAATGCAGAAAATTTAGTTTCCATCTTTATTTATTTTTAAGTATTAAAAAAATATATTTTATTCAATATTACTTAGTTTCAATTATTACTACAAAAAAAAAGCAAGACCTGCAAGACTCTTGCAGCAAGACCAAGAGCAAGACCAAGACTAGCCCGGTCTTGGTCTTGGTCTTGCTTTGCTCATCACTATTCTTTGGTCCAGCTGGAAGCGTCCACAAGGGCACAGTGACATTCTAGTACCAGACCCGAGGTGAAGCGTGGCCTCCTTAGGGCTAGTAGTGTCTGTCTACAACCCATATGGATAAGAACGTCTTTATCAGTAATGTTCCTATTGCTTATTTCCTTTGCAGTTATGGTTATGCCTGTAAGCTTAGTTTAAAGCACACTTTCCAACTCACACATAGCCCATTTGATGTTTAAGTTAAGAGATCTGGAATAAGTTCCAGTACCTTCTTTTGTTTTTGAACCGTCTGTGTAGATGTTGATTCCACCTGCTACGTTTGTGTTGGATACAGGGTGTAAAAGAAGAATTTTCAAAATTGCATTTTTCCCCTTATTTTTAATTTGGATTTTTGGGTTTGAATGAAACTTGGTGTTAACCAAAATATACCTTTTAATGATAAACTTTGGTTACTATTATGGATGAGTGGTGCAGCTTCGGACAATTTTATTAATTTTTTACAATTATTTCGTCATAAGTTTTTTGGTACGAATACTATTTATACTTTAATATATAATACTCATTATCTGCTTTATTTACTTACTAACTTATTTCTAAGTTACTTTTAAATTACCTCGATAAACTAAAGGGATCCGAGATATTTTAGTTTTCAACTTGCGTAATACGAAAAACGTAATATTTAAAATTAATAACAATTTTAATTTTCACTTAAAATTTACGAATCACAGCTCTAATATTTGTATTGTATTCTAGCAAGAGATGGATATATTTTTTGTAAAAATTACATTTTGTCTCTTTATTTTAAATGTTACTTTTTTCGTACCACCCCAGTTTAAAATCAGAATATCTCAGCAGCCATTAAGTTTATTAAGTATTTATGGAGTACCTTGTTAATGTAAAACAAGCAGAGTATATACAAATTAATAATAAGAAGAATACTAATAAAGTTATGACACTTATGACGAAATAATGGTAAAAAGTGAATAAAATTGCTCCAAGTTAGGCCACTAATTCTTAATAGCAACAAAAGTTTCTTATTAAAAAATATATTTTGGTTAATATTTTAACTGTGCCAAGTTTTATTTAAATCAATTTAGAAATTTTTCTTTTACCCTCTTCTCGACCTTCTGTATCTCAAAAATAGGGTCATTTTGAAACATTTAATATAATATTTTTGTCTAGGGAATCTTTAATTAAGCGTTGTCCCATGCTTTTTGAAACACTCTGTGTTATGAAATATTTATTTTTGGATAACAAATACGTAATAGTAAAAAAAGTTGTCATATAAGTTAATAAAAACCCCATAAAATATTTTTATATTAAATCACTTGTCCTGTCCTCTACTACCGCATAAACAAAGGCCTAATTATGCTTTTTTATTATACTTTCTACTAATTATTGCCAGGATTAAAAACGGTGTTTTTGCGTTAATTTTATTTACATTTTGTAATACTTTCTTAAAATAAACTTTTAAAAACTGTTTGGTATAATCATTGTGTATTTCAAATATTGGTTCTATCATATTTCACCTCGTTAATCCCTCTGTACTTCAAATATTGGTCTTTATCATATTCTACCTTATTAGGGCTTTTGATTTAACTTTCATTGATTTGTTTTTTGTCGTAATTCTTTTTTGCCCTACTTTAGAACTGTAAATTCTTTGTGATTTTTTAGCAACAATTTATTAAAAAGAAAAAGAAAGAGCGACTTATATCCGGTAACTATTTTTAATAAAATTTTAGTATAAATTTGTTTTATTATTAAAAGCCACTCAAAAATACAACTCAACTATATCACTCGCCAAAATCCGTTGGACAAGTTTAAATTACAATTACTGGTTATAAATTTACCTTAAGAATAGGTACAGACCTGGTTTAAATATGTTTTTAAATTTTTATCTAAATAAATAAATTATAGAAATTCAGTAACACTTTGTCTAGCTGTTCTTAAAAAATTGAAATATATGTTAAATGTTACATCTCAGTTTTGATTTGGCATTAAGCTTTACATGTTTCTTTGTCACTCACTGGCCAAGGTATAACTTTTCTATTTTTATAAGTTTACATTTTTGAGCCATTTCCAACATTTTTTCAGATCTCGTGCGACGTTTATTAGGTAATACCAACAAAATATTGTTACAATTAAAAATTATTTATTTTGTTTTTAAGAAAGCGCTTAAATAAGTAGTAACTAAAATATTTATTGTGTTATTTAATTTTTAGCGGATATTGTAAATTGTACTTAACCTCGTTTAAATAATTTAAAAGTTTCATTTTACGAAAATTATGGCTTCGCTGGTTATTTTGTGACTGTACATTTAAAATTATTAAAGTAAATTAAATATACAGGGTGATTGGTAAGTAGCGGCGAAAAATGAAAACCCAAATTAATTTTTTAATTCTGAATCAAAAACCAAGAATACTTTTTTGGCAAATTTTTCTTTGTTTCCAAGATATTTCACTATAAAGTTTTGCCAAAAAAAAAAATTAAATCACATTGTGGGTGTCGCTAATTTTAGTTGGCGCTTTCAAACTATTCGGTCATACGAAATCAAGTTTAATCTTTGTCAAAAGTTAGACACTTGTCGATTTGTTATTTTTATATGGACTATTTTTGCAGACACGTGTGGAAAGAGGCACATTATAAAAAGCAAAGGCGCCCGCAGTTCAAATCAAACCTTATCAAACCTTTTGGCTACTTTTTATGTTTTTTTTTCCTTTCAAAGAGAACCAACTTTTCATTCTAATACTGATCCAACTATACTTTGTTATAAGTAACTTCTTATACATTATTATGTTGTTTGCCCGTGACAGCTGTTTTGTAGTACATCTATAGTCTATATCTTTAGGACGTTGTTATGATAAAATTATTTTTGCTTTATATAAACAGTACTACCCTAAGAAACACACGTTTTTAATTCTTAAAGTTGTACGTTTTTTGTGCGGATTATTTTTTCTAATAACTGTAAAACTTTAATAAAAGTTCTATTCTGTTTGGATGCAACACATTTACAATATTGCCTTTTTTATTTTTGTAAATATCGAGATTTTTTAAAATATCTAATTTGCGGCCTTTTTGTTTTAAATGCAATATACAGTGTGTCCTAAACTTGGCCTCCATGTATTGCTATCTCATTTAGTATACGTAAACAAGATAGAGAAATGTTTCTATAGAAAAAGTTTTGAAAGATTTAATGCTGATTTTGACTGTTCGAAAAAGTAAAAATCGCCGATTTTAATTTTTGCTTGTGATTTATTTGTTTTAGTTTTGACATATTTTAAACTATAACATTTTTTTGACGGCGAACGTTTTACCACCAATTTTGTTGATCTTTCTTTGTTGTTTAGTTACTAAATTAAACTTAAACTAGCTCTTTAAATTTCATTTTCAACGATACCCCAGTTGTCACAAACAACAACAGCAATACATTTGGCAACGCCGGCCCGACGGCTCATCAGTGCGCTTCGTAAGTGGATACCAGTGACGTAGCTACGTAACCAAGGGCCCTTGGACAAATAGGTAACTAAGGCCCTATCTATACTGGGTAAAATATAAATATTTTAAAGGTGCAGAGCTACTTAATTTTAAGCTCTTTACCGTTAGCTGTAGTGCAGTGTAATGCAGTAAATAATATTTAAATAAAAATAACAAAATTTATAGCAAAGACTAAAAAACCTACTTTGCAAGAGAGATACCGTAAATATCTACATTATGTAGAACTTAAAGTAAACCATAACGTAATCTAAAAATATTTGCACATAGTTTGCCCAAATAAATGAAAAAATAAATTAATTACAAAATGATTAATTATGATTATGATAATAATAATATTTGAACTTCAAATAAAGTAATTTCGTAGAATAAAACTTAATCTATGAAATTCAGGGAGCCACAAAACTCGATAAAAAAATTGAGAGCGTAACTTTGCTTTAAGATGTTTTTAGGGTTAGTTAAATTATATTTAACTTTGGAATTCGTACTAAAGCATATTTGAGATATGTACTGTCATAGTTATAATTAATAACACGCTCATTAAAATAATGTTCTATTTTAAAACCCAATAATTTCCTAGTTATTATTTTAATGTTTCGACTATTTCATACCGAGTTGTTACTTTTGGTTTTGTTTTGAGACGGTAAAATTTTTTGCAAGCTTGGCCGAAATAAGTTAGGGTTTTTAATTGTTAAAACTGTTTTTCTGGTATTTTTATATAAATTTGGTGGGGAAAAGTTATTTTCGTTTCTTGTTGATGAAAGAATTTATTGGGGGTAATGTGTAATCCACGCTACATCAGACATAGTTGCAATAAATGCAAAAGATAAATTTTCTGTTGTATTTTATTATTCTTAAATTTTAAAAATATATGTATTATGACTTTTTGTATAAGATGCAAATAAAATGTCATTGCATTCTTAATTAAAAAAAAAACCAAAAAACATATATACATTATTTATTTAATGGTCAATGTTTAAAACTACTCGAATTCTCAACTGCTTGAAAGAATAACATACATATACTTAAATTTATGAAAATTATGAAAAAATATTTTTGCTTTCCCTAACCTTTTTAATACACCTTTTTACTTAATAATTTAAAATAACTGCTACTTTATTTTTAACAACCCACATATGCCCGTGTACATTTTGAATAATATATTTTCAGGTATTAAAAGCCTTTCACCTTTTACCCTAACTCCCAAGGTTCAAAATTAATAATATAGTGTGCCATAAAATTTAGCAATAAATTTTAAATTTATTTAGTCTGGACTTAAAACCTATTTATTTTTATAATTAAATTTTTAATTTTAATTTTAAATTATGCTTTTAACGCTAGATTAATAAAAATGTGTTTTCTTCCTATAAGTCGGGGGATGTATAGGCGTGTTGTTAAATTCATCGATGAATCGTGCACTAATCGTATTTATCAAGCCATTTTAAATTAATTTATGGAAAACGCTTAAAAAAGATGGCCGTTGTTTTAGTAATATATGGACAAGGATAAAACTAGCGGTAATCTAGTGTGACGTCACGATAGATTTCATTTCGTTGGTTATTTATTTGGCGCTCTATCTCAAAAATGAGATTTACTGGTTATATAAAATTTTGCATTCATGTTCATACCGGTCCTTGTAATAGTTTAAAAGAATTTGTGCGCATGCCCCAACTTTCGTCGTGTTTTTCGGGCACTTTACTTACAAATCTATAAGCAGTGCACCTGTTCAAAAAATAGCAATAAAACAAGTTATAATAAATAATTTTATATAAAAAGTTTAATTCAAACTATTGTGAATACATAATAAATTATTTAAAATATATAATATTATCTATAAGAAAATGGGCTAAAAAACGTTGTTGTTATGGAGTACCTATGCCCCAGTGATACGTGTAGTAAATCCTTTGAGAAGAATTTATATTATTTTATTAGTTTTCCAAAGCCTTGTTTTATATATCGCCGAAAACTCATTAAAATAAGTAAGCGCAAGCACTTCAGAATTTATCCCGAATGTGCTAAATGCGATTTGTGGGTGAAGCGGTGTGACAAGGTGATGCTCAATTTCAAGGAATTGATATTGTTAATAAAGACACATAATTTGTTTACTTCATTTTGAAGGAGAATGTTGTCCAACAACCAAATATCCAGACCCATCAGTTTTGTAAAAAAAAAACTAATGATAAGGTAATATATTCAAATAATTATAAATATAATAGCTCTCGCCATAACCTTCAATTATAAATTTAACGTGGGTAAATGTCACTAGAACCTCGCTAAAATTAAAAATAAGGATAATTTTTTTCTTTTTTGTAATTACTTTTACTTATTACCATGACAAGTAGAATACCGTTCTGTTTGAGATCTAAATTATTATTATCCTAACCTCTCAACTATTTCAAACAATAATTTTCTTCTTGAAGACGACCATGGCACTTTAACCATGGTCGTAACTGAACAAAATTGTGGGCTTCTTCAATAGGATGTACTAATGAACCACCATCAATTATTTTTAATTTAATTGCACTAATATTAGAGGTAATAATGCTTGTTGCCCAGCCATACTCTATAAAAAGTGCCCGAGCTTTCATGTTACCGCCTTTTTTACATGGCGGACGCGCTTGCGCTGAGGGTATCCTTAAAAGGCATATTGTTTATTGTTGTTGCCGCGCAAAGTGGCTGCGCAATTGTAAAAAAGCAGTATAAATCGTTATCTACAAAACTGATATTTTTTACAAGCTTTTATTTAACTTTTAATGCTTGTATGTTTGTTCGGGTCAAATCTTGCAACCAAATTTTAAAGGATATTTCAGCTCAATCGGTTAGATTGAGCTGAAATTTTGCATACACGTTAGCTACGTGGCGTCATTCTACATCCAATATGACTAGTTTTTTTTTTAGTCATTTCCATGATACGGGTGTTAAAAGAAGGGTTTGCTAAAAAGAATGCGAAAAATAAAATGACGTTTATTTTTCAAAAATTATATGTTTTTTATAAAACAGGTAAATATCTCGCGTAGGTTTTATATCGTATAAAATAAAATAAACTGTGTTTTGTAATAAATTGTTGGGTTAGATTTAATTTAAAGTTTTTTTTTCTTTTGGTATATGTAAATAAAAGCTTGTTTATAAAAATATTTTATGCTATTAATCTATTTATATTCATTTTTTAGGATGTCAAGTATACCCTTATTTTTATCACGTATTTTTGTACAATTCTTCGCAACATACAAAGCAACACATTTTACTTTTTATTGCTTCTTTTTGGAAACTCTAACTTTTCTCGTTACATTTCAAAATATTCTGCTCAAATTGGGATAAATAATGGCATATACACGGAAATTGCTTTTGGGCCATTCCACGTATAACAGAGTATTTTCTAGCATCAATAACGTATATTTATTTACTTGTTAAGAGCACTGTCAAAACATCAGATTGCAAGTCCCGATATAATGGAGCTTTTTACAGATTGTATTTTATATAATAAACATTGAAAAATTACCAATTGATACTGTCGTGATTTTAAAAACTAAAAATCAAATAATTTACTCACCTATTATTTTAAAATTTTACTGAAATGTAATTATTATAAAATTATTCCAAAAAGAAAATAATTTATTTTAGAGATTGTCCCAACAAGTTTAATATAAAATATAGTTTTACCAAGGAAGTTTACAGGTTTATGGAGGGCCAGCGCTGTAAAATAAAATTACCCACGCGTGCAAGGCAAAAGAGGCAGGCGGATTTAGGGGATAAGAGCCTGCGGAGTTTGCGCAATGAATATACGGTGAGGTCCGGACGTACATACTTGTTTGTTACCATGTAGGACAAATTCAAACAAATCACAGATTCACCGTTTTTTTTTATTTTTTTGCACTAAATCGTTGGTTATTAAACGAAACTATTATGTAATATTTAAAATTATTTTGTAGTATTAGATTTTACATCATCTGATTTATTATGGAAAGAATAAAGGGCGCCACCTTACAGCCTTTTATTTAGATGGTTGCTATATTTGAGAGTTTCGTATTTTTACCAAAAATCCTAATAAAATAAATGAAAACACGATTTTTTTTATAAATTTTAAACATTGTATTATAGTTATCTCTAATTATCACCAATTTTGTGATTAAAAATTGTCGAAAAAAAAATACTTTAGATTTGTAATCAGCGCCTCCATATGCAAAAATTATCGAAATCGGTGAGGGTTATGAAAAGTAAAAAAATACAATAATTTAGACTGCTTCTTTGTGTTTAAGAATCCTAGAAAATTTTATAAATTTATTATTGGTATTAAAAAACAATAAAATAGTGTCGCCTCATGCAAGTAACATAAACATATCGAAAATATAGAATTTTTTACATAAGCATTTTTTTTAAATCTTGGGACAGTCTAGGAAATATGTAAAATAAAAATGCCGGGTATGTTACCTTTGGATCGGGGGAGGTGAAAGATCTCTTTCCCAACAGGATCATCAGATTTATTAGGAGTCTGGACCTGGTGGGAGAAATATAAAAGGGTGTGTGCCACAATAGACCGATCGGTCGCGTAAATGGGTGTTATACCCACTCACTTTAAACCTACCTACCTTCCTACCCTTGGATTTGCAAGACCAAAACCATACAACCTTCAGGCATCTCCTGGTCAGTCTCGGAATTTGGTTTGGTATACCGATGGATCCAAGACTGACAATGGAGCCGGCGCAGGAATACATGGTATGACCCCTAGGTTTAATGCTTATGCTTCCCTGGGGAAATATGCCACTGTTTTCCAGGCGGAAATATATGCCATTGAACTTTGCCTGCGAGAGAACTTGAGGAGGAGATATAAGGGCAGGGACATTACTATCTTCTCTGATAGTCAAGCGGCCATAAAAGCTTTGGCATCTCAACAAGTCAACTCAAGGTTGGTTTGGAACTGTCTGCAATGCCTCCTAAACCTGGCTAACCACAACAAAGTTACACTTTCCTGGGTGCCAGGTCACAGGGAATACAGGGCAATGAAAATGCAGACTCCCTGGCCAGGCGAGGCTCCGCAGCAATGTTTGTGGGTCCTGAACCTGTTTTGGAATACCAAAAGCCTCGGTTCGTGGCTACATGACTCGGTGGATTCAAACACAACATCAGTCATACTGGAACCACATTCCAAGGCAAAATCACACTAAATCAATGTTGGACTCACCATCGAAAGCATTGACAAGTGAACTACTAAACTAAATAGGAATCAGATTAGAATAGTGACAGGATTAATAACCGGACACTGCACCCTAAGAAAACATATGCACACTATGGGCATCTATAGAGAAGAACCCATTTGCAGACTATGTGACGAAGAGGAAGAGACAGCCTCTCACATCATATATGAGTGAACTGCACTTACATACTGAGAACAAATCAAACCTCATGGTGGACACTAACCACGAGGTGCTCAGAAAAGAAAGTAAGGCTACTACACCTGTCTAAGGTGTCAAACCTTTTTAACTGAAACAAATACACAAGAGATACAACAAGCCCTGTAGGCTGCAGTGTCGAGGCGGACAAAACCTCAACTTGTGTATTTAGTTTATCAATCAATCAATCAATCAATCATAAGTAACAAACAATAAACGAAAAATACCAGTCACAATTTAATAACCAGTAAAAAAGGAAGTTTTTTATCAATTCAAAAAAATTCTGCAACCACAAAATAAAATCACCCAAGGCAAAACAATCAAAAATAATACGGCGCAAACAACAACAAAACATGTAATTCGCGTGGAAGGGTTAATAAGACGACTGCACAGCGCGGGTATGGTTTCATACGCGCCGTCCGTCGCACACGAAAATGAAAGACTCTGGCTCTGGTCCAAAGTATAATATGTTGCCTACGTACACACTGATTTTTCTCATGGGTTTCGTAATGACAGTTATTTTCACAGTGGGCCGTACACTTTTTATCAAATAGGCCATAGCATTGGGCTTCCATTGACCTTCAAATTTCCTTGAGATTTACCCACTAATAACACCGATCTAGACTAAAAGCGTAATTACTGTACCTTTGCAAAGAAAACTTGCAGACGCCAGTTGCCTAGTTCCGGATGTAACTCGATAACTTATATCACAAAAAAAAATTCTAGGTATTGCAGCCGTAAGCTGTCCGCAAATTTGTAGATGCTTGAGAGGTGCTGCAAATAGTCTGCAAAGGTGTTATGTGGAAAAAGTTAACAAATTTTAAAGTATCACAGTTTTACTTTTCGTAAAAAAAAAGAAAGAAAGGAAATATGGATATCGGGTATATTATTGACTTGATTTTTTATTTTTTTATTCCATTACTTAAAGCAGTAAACCCACAAACCTATCGTAACTGAATATTGCTATCCTTTTTATTCATATTATGCAACTGAAAGTAGATTTAAATTCACTATACCACAATGGCTTTTTTTGCTTGAGTGGTTTTGTCTTTTAAGGTAAACCAGCAAGAGTAAAACAGTTTTTAAAAGTTAATATGGCCGATGGGCAGATTCTTTTTGGAATAGGTGGCACCCCTTTAGCAGAGTTCCATCTGTAGGTCGGCCGTATTTGCACATCTACAAAGTTGCAGTTGTATTGTAATTTCACTGTAATGTTACAGATTCAGATGTGCCATATAATAATGACGCTATTTCTAACATCACTACATCTGTACCTAGTACTGGTTTCGATTATTTATTTTATAAGAACTTGTCAAAAATGCAATTTTGTATTTTAGACATATCCTTTAGTTTAATTTTAATAATGATAAAAAGCCAATTTTAAATATTGACCAATAAAAACAAATCATATATCGCACCTCTGTTATACTGTTTGCCAAAAATCCATAACGAAAATAATCCTTGTTTCATATGTTAATACCTCATATTATAAACCGAGGGGAAACGCCGCATAATATCGTGTACACTAATTCTACTAATTCTGGTGTAATACCTGTCTAATTTGACTTGTTTTGTCACCAATTCCGCTACCACATAACGCCAGAGATACGTCATAGTTTAAAAGTTAAATGTTTCTCTGCGCAATCCACCCAACAAAGGTAGAAACGATTAGTTACTAAGAAATTCCAGTGTCGTATATTTTACAATAATATAAATAATTTTTGTGTATACATGAATTTTTTACCTATCATATTTTAGTTACTTTTTATAGTCCATATACGTCACTGATTACCACATAAAAATTTGGGATCGCAACTCAGAGCGTACAATAATCGAACTTGTTTGAATCCTACAGAAACGATTAAAAAGGCATTTTTTGTTTTTAATAGCTTTTTGTGAATACGTGGACGGGAGACATTAAGTTTTAGTACTACGAAAGATTTTTTCCTACGAGCGTGCGGAAAAGTCCACTTTTCCGCACGCATTTGAGTGCGCAAAGTTGCACTTTTCCGCACGGCATGCGGAAAAGTAAAACTACTCTAAAATATTACAGGTAAGCAAGATTTATATGTATTTTAGTAATTGTAGGCTATTTCATGCAATATACGAAGCCATTGCAAGTTTTAGTTTATTCTCTTTTTTGTTTGTTACTTCGTAATTTTCAATATTTCAACTAAAACACAAAAAAGCATTTTTTAATTACCCTGAATAATAATAATAAATGTGCAGCAATATGTAATCTTGGTGATTTTAACACATGTCAGATTTTTTCTTCGTTTCCATATGAACAAGCAATTGCACAAATGAATTTCAATACAAACAAGCATTTTTAATGAAAAGGCGTCATAGTATCTTTTTTAATTAAATAAAAATCCGACAAAAATAATTATTTAAAATGAGTAGTTCCGATGAGGAGCTACCAGATTCTATCCTGGATGCAGCAAATACCGTAAGTTTGAATTTATTACCAGCAAAATCTCATGAAAAATATGAGAATCAATATAGTCATTTCGAAAACTGGTGCTCCAGCAAGGGGACAAAAAGTATTAAAGAAGAAGTGTTCTTGGCCTATTTTGCGGATTTGCAAAAAACATATAAACCTAATACTTTATGGAGTAAGTACTCTATGTTAAAATGTGTCCTCAAAGTGAAAAGGAACCTTGATTTAAGTTCATATTTCAAGCTAACACCACTACTTAAACACCAAAACGTGGGATACCGGCCAAAAAAATCAAAACTTTCAGCAAAGAAGAAGTTTCAAGATTCATGAAAGAAGCACCTGATAATATTTACCTTCTAATAAAAGTTGCTACAATTTTTGGATTAGCCGGTGCTTGTAGGAGAGATGAACTTACAAAAATAATGATTGATAACATACAGGATAATGAAAATTTGATAGTGGTGAAAATTCCTGACAGTAAAAATAACACTTCCAGAATCTTTGTAGTGTCCGATGAAACAAATAACGGACTTTATCTGCAATTGTACCGTAAATATGCAAATTTACGAAAACCACATACCCCACACAGACGTTTTTTTGTCCAGTATAAACAAGGAGCATGCAGTACGCAATGTGTGGAAATAAATTCAATAGGTAAAATGCCTTCAGAAATTGCTGCATACCTAAAATTAAAAAATCCAGAAGATTACACTGGACATGGTTTTCGTCGATCCTCTGCGACTATGTAAGCGGGTTCTGGAGAAGGAATTACCAATGTCAAGCGACTTGGGGGCTGGAAATTAACGGCTGTAGCTGAGAGCTACATTGATGAATCCACAAATCAGAAAAAGGATATGTCGAATAAAATATTGACTATGAACAACTCCCCTCCTGAGCTAAGTCAACCTTCATCAAGCCGTTCAATAAGCGCTTCCATAAGCCACCCGCTAAATGAAATTACAGGTTCTGCAATTAATTTACAATATGCTAATAACTGTTCTTTTGTTGTAAATGTTATCAACAAATAATTCCCATTTATAAATATGTTGTAGTAGTTCTTTCAGAGTTAAACATAATTTAAAAAATAATTATTGCTTTAATATTGGTATTATCTGACGCTCGTAGGAAACATTTTGTTCCTAACGCTTGCACAAAGTGACTTTTCCGCACTTGACTTGAGTTGCCCGAACGAAGCGAAGCGGAGTTCGGGCAACGGCAGTCGCGTGCGGAAAAGTATCACTTTGCGCACTTGTTAGGAAAATAACTATTTTATCACGCAATAGTTCTACAAAGTTTTGGGAACACAACTCAAAGCGTGCAGTAATCAAACTTGTTTGAATCCTACAAAAACGGTAAAAAATATTTTTTTGTTTTTAATAGCTTTCTGTGAATACATGGAAGTAAGACATTAGGTTTTAGTACTACAAAAAGCTTTCTTATCTATCTTTTTATTTTACAAAGAATGGAATACAACTCAAAGCGTACAATGTTCACACTTGTATTTCAGTACCATACTAATTTCCTTGGTCTTCTTCTTCTTCTAGTCCTGTATGCTTCGCGCACGTTGGGTCCTCATCTCATTAGGATAAATGTGTTGTTTGTAGAGTTTTTGTCAGAGAGGTAGTACCTTTTATTCTGAATGGTCACTCCAAGAGGAATAGACTGGGTAGGTTCAGATGACTGGTCCCAACAAGACAACTAATTCTAACTTGCTGGCTCCAAGCGCCACACTCTGGTAAATTTTATTGACCTACAGGATAAACCAAGTGAGGATAACCAGATGTGATAAAAAAAGCTGCGTCTGATCCAGAGTGGGCGGCAGCAAACGGTGTCTGTTTCCTTATGTTAGAGGCGACTGAAAAACATGTCAGGAAAGCACAAAAACCACCTGATAGATAATCATTTCCCGGGACAACATTTGTTCATATTTTTTTTTTATCAGGGCAGGCAAATTTTCTTAGTATCCGCGCTATTTCCACCTATTTTACTATTTACTTCACTAATTCAGTTAGCATTTCCAATATCTCCACCAATAATGCTACGAATTTTAATCGTATATCACTAATTCCTCTACTAATTTCACTAACATCTGTTTTCTCCACATCAACGTTTCTTTGGCGTTTACCAGTTGTTATAAATTTGCTTAAAACAAATTTAAGATTGCTTTTAATTTATTTTTAGTCCTTTATTGGGAAAAAAAGTATGTTTAATCTATTAACTTAAGGTAAACTTTACACTCTCTAACAGCCGGACAATAGTTTTTTTTATGTTAAGCTCAATACATAGTACATGTCAAAGATTTTTATTTTTAATATTTTTAATATTATTTATATTATTCTATATTATCTTATATTGCACTTATCAACCACCCCATTTAACTTATAGTTTATGGCAGTAAACTGATTGACTTTTCTTATAAGTGTCGGAAGGTCATGAATAAATTATCATATTTTTATTCTAGACGTTATGACAAAATAATATCCAATAAAATTAAAAATTAACTTTATTTAAACGAAATGACTATTTTTAAGTGTAAAAGGATCGTTACTGGAAAACAACGAATAAATATTTTATTTTTGTAATAGAACAACAGTGCGTCTAAATACATAAAGATGTTCATTACGTTATTTTGATAATATTTTTGACCGTATTCAAAACTACTTATCCACTTAAAAAAGGTCAGCCTATAATTATTTTAATTCGGTATCATTAATACTAAATTAAACAAATTATGTGACTTTATTAATTATTTCTTAGTTGGTTATTATAGAGCATGTATATTTATCTTTGACTTTATTATTTTTTAATTTTATGTGGTTAATGATAATTATAATATAAAATAATTTTGTTGATGACAATGATATACAATTATTAAACTTATAATATTTACACTAAAAAATAATACCTTTAAGAAAACCATACTATCTTTTTTAAATTATTTTCGCTTTTAAATAATTTTTTAATTTAAAAATATAATAACCTAAAATTTTTAATTTTTTTTACCACAAACCTATTTTCTATTATTTAAAATGTCGCACCCACTTGGCGTAGTTATCCATTTCATGAACTGGATGTCCAGTTCGTAAAGTGGACAATTCTTATGTCCAGTTCATAAAATGGATATGCAATTTTTTTACTTAGAGAAGCGAGACTATATTAAACCATCTGGACTCAAAAATCATCCAGTTCCTGCACTGTATATTTGGAATTTCTAGGTGTTTTGAATAGCATAGACATTATATTGATCTACTTAAGCAAAAATGTTTAATATCAATGATAATTTTTATACGCTTCTTGATCAACATTACACGGAAAAACTAACCACAATCAACCAAAAATGTTGGGTCATTGCATTGTATTACAGTAAATAGATAAATGCCAAATTGACAGTACAGGAACTGGATGATTTGTGTTTCTAGATGCTGTAATACCGTCTCGTTTCACCAAGTGAAAAAATGGTATATCAATTTCATAAACTGTATACGAGTATTGTCCAGATGGTGAAATAAAATATTATTACACTATCTGGTTTCACTTCAGGAAATGGACATTCAGTTCATGAAATGAACAATTACTCCATGTGAGTAAGACATATACATAACCAATAAAGAAGACCTAAATTTGAGTTATTTTGATTCAAGACCGCGCCATTTTTGTACTAAGTAAATTTTTGTTAAATAAAAAAATCAAACATTTAATACAAAAAATAAATCAAAAAAGATTTGACTATAAAGGTAGGTTTCAGTATTGCGTCATTTTGGTATACTCTATACAGCTTTTTGCAATTGTTTAGCAAGTTAATTAAATTTTTTGATACAGGATATACATACTGGTTTCAGCTAATTAATTAAGTACGTATTATATTATGTTAAACACTAATTAAATAAAATTTTGGTTTAAATATAAATATCATTTTAGTAATGGCAACCCGCTAATTATATAGTTGCCACAAGCAAAATATGGACGTATGGAAATATTCACCCACCTGTGTTAGATAAAAAGCTTTTAAAGCCGGTATAATAAACATAATACGGGTTAGTTCACTGAACGTAATAAAAGGTGAACAATACGTTTATCGAAAACTATAAATAACAAATCTGTAATCAGTACTTCTGTCTGATGTATGAATATTTAAATTTTACTTTGAAAATTGATAGGTCAAATGTCAGGCATGAATTGGAAAATGTTTATGGTTACGTTTCAATATATCGCGTAAAATAATTTAAGTTCTTTTTGCTGTAAATCTATTAAGGTCAAATAAAACCTGAGTTAAATTTGTTATTTGTTTGAATTATTCAAAATAACAAAACACTTTTCGGAAGTCCAATAATTACAAAGCAACAGTAACATTCCAAAATTAATACACAAAGCAAATAATGTTTTTTTTTTGTGAAACTAATAATCAGTGTTTCCTCTATGGGCTTCTACCAAGGAAGTTTAAAGGTTTAAAACTTCCTTGGCTTCTACGCATACTTGAAGTCGATATGATGGTCTAGCTGCTCTAGCGAAATCCTCTTTCATTCTTCCCAAACAGAATCTATCAATTTTCGTAAAATTAGACGAGAGTTATTCTGTTTTTAAATGCGCCTATTTAGAATGTCTCAAATGTTTTTAACAAGGGCGTAGCCAAATTCAGGCAGGGGGGAGCAGCTGCCCCCTCCCCTACGCAGGATGTAAAATAAAATGATGATGAATTATATGTAAATGTATAATTTTTATTTAGGTTAGGGCTGGCCAATAATAATTATGACTAGAAATTTATATTTATTTTTTATTTACCCAGGTAACTGTAGGAATTCCTATTTTTCAAAGTAAATTTTTATGACATGCCAGACCGCACATCGCTGATAAAGGGTTAAACCGTGTTATGGTCTATCGAGACACATTAATGCCCTCGAGCCTGGCGGCAGCACATTGTGTAATACCTAAAATCTCGGCATTATTACTTTGAGTAAAACCTTGCTGGATCCAATGATTTAAAAATTAAAGAGGATGAATTATAAATACCGATTAACGGGCAACGGACAAATGGCTCGTGCGCATGCGCACTAAAATTTTACAGATGGTATCAGAACAATAAATGCAAATGTGTTTGAATAAATCAGTAAAAGTCAACACCTTTACCAATTTAGTTTTTGAGTGATGTTTTAGATGTTCCTTATATATTTTTTTTCTTAATTCCAGGCAAGAGAAGGTCTAGTACTGAGGCATTTAATTTTTAAAATACATTTAAATCAAAATTTATTTGAAAATAATCAGTGATTTTAAAGTAACCAACGGCGAACTAAACGGCGAAGATGGATTAACAATTAAGAAGTGTGGCCTTATCTAGCCTCAAGCAATCCTTTTTAGTGTTGCCAACACTGTATCTGATTTTGACTACTGTAACTCTGGACTCTGGGTGTTGTGCGTAGAGCATGCGCACATTCCCGCTGAAATTTATACAGTTTGGGGTCAAAAATGCCTGCGCAGGTTTACTAAAAATCGAGCTAAAAATATAAAAGGGCCATTTTTTAGTAGCAATTTGTTTTATTTTTCAAATCACTGCATCCATTGGATCAAAACAATCAAAATATAAAATATTTTTTTAGGCGCTCACAGAAAGTAAAATTATCTACGCCACTGTACAGAATTCGTGTTAATTCGTAGTAATAACACAAAATTACATACGCCCGTATTGCCTAAAGGTAGGGTGACCATATGTACTTTTTTTAGTAGGACAGTACTTTCTTTTTAAACACTGTCCTGTTGTCCTTCAAAGGTCTACTAAGTACACCCAAATGTACTTTTTTTTCAAGGTATACAAAATTATGTCCTATTTTATTTTTAAATAATGGAAACAAAATAATTTTTTGGTTTGTTTTTGGTAATACGCATTTGGACTTTATCCCACTGTGCAAATGAGCAACTAATTATTGCCATATCGGTAAAACAGGAATCATCCTGCTCGATTTCATTTGTTTTGTCTCCTAGCGGATTTCATTTATTCTTGGAACTACTGCCGAATCTATTTTTGTCTCTGTTTAGAAATGTTAGTTAATAAAGGATAGAAATATACTTATTCCGCACTAGTTCGGATAATGGAAAACGCTATCAGTTCGAACGCTACTTGGAGACTAGCGGATGCGGAGAGCTCGCGAAAAGTATTCCCAGACGCGAGAAGTCCCGAACTCGACACGAATGCCTTGGCGCGATTGTTGTTGTATAGTTAGTTGCCTACTAACGGGCGTCTCAATATTGTTTATTACGTTAGATTATAGAAAAATCCCAAACAATTAATAATGTATTACAATGTTCGTTAAAAAAATAAATAAATAAGAAAATTAAATGAGTGCATCTTTTACCAAATCATCACCAATAAAAAATATTATTAAAACTAGTTATTTATGCAAAAAGGTGTGTTAACTTAGTCTTTTTACGCACGGACCGCTTCGCTATATAACTTATTCAATTTTTTATTTGGGATCGATTTTTCATAAAATATATTTATATCAGAAATTAAAAACCTAAATATATCCAATAAGCATATTAATAAAGCGAGTGTCATAAACTATGTTTGATAATAAAATAATTATAATAATAATTTGGCAAAAAATGTTTGAATTATACGGTGTTCACTTTAGGCACTAGTGTTTAATGTAAATTACTGGACCTTTTTTGTTATAACCACCGCACAGAAATCGTATAAAAACATGCCAAACTGACAAAAAAGTACACTTTTAGTGATTTATTACGTCTGAAATATAATTGGAGAAAATAAAAAGCCCGTTTATCTAACCATGATCGCCCTTTCTGGCTGATTCTCGTGGGGCCAGAGGGGGCGGTCATGGTTAGTTCTAGTTAGTTAAAGCGGTTTTTTATTTTCCCCAATTATATTTTAGACGTGATAAATCACTAAAAGTATACCTACAAATTGAAAATAAAACCATTCCTCTCCCATCAATACCTTCGGCCGACTTCGACTGATGTCGTAAATCGTTCGTGTTTGGGAATACTTTTCGCGAGCTCTCCGCATCCGCTAGTTACTTGGAGCACTTGACCAGCCGCGGCAGATCAGTAAATTCGTAAAAGCGCGTTCGTAAGTAACATTTAAAAAATAATCATACTTTGTTTTCGGGATTTTACCTTTGTTCAATAAAAAATTAATATTCCTTAGGCGTGGCTTTTTTGTCCTCTTTTTTCTTAGTAATATTATGGTCACCCTACCTAAAGGTAAAAAAACACAAAATGGGGCCCATTTAGAAATGATTTCCCTTGGGTAAAGGTTATACCAGTTTACACAAATCCGTTAAAAATACCATTGATCATGATGTCCATGATGTCATTTGCTGTCGTTTGGAAATAACAATGGGAATCGGCCAATGTGTTCCCAATGAACCGCGCGAAAAAGTGTTGGTAATTGTTTTCCCGACATGCGCGTGATCAAAATGATAAAAATGTAATGGCGGATGATCGACGGAGGACGTAATTCAAGATGTTTTTTCATGTTTTGGGTCCAAGATCGCCAAGATCCACAAAAATAATAAAATAATAAAGTGATCTTTTTCCTTTTGTCCCAATTTACCAGATTATATTTGGTTTTTGGATGAAAAAGGCAATCCATTGGTGGAGAAAAGCAAATATATTATTATGTGTATTATTAGGGTTGAATTGAATTCAAATTAAATTTTGACCGACAAAAGAACACATGTAAAAAAATTAAGGAAAAGACAATTATATAACTATTTGTATAAAAGGATAAACAATGGGAAACACATCCCGAAAGTCTAAGCTTTTTACATAATGCGTTTATTAATACTTCCACGGTTTCACACAATGTTCACCTTGATTACGTCGTAAATTTACCTTGCCTACCTTTTTCTTTCCTTTACTGTCCGTGACCCTGCGTAGGCGTTTTTTCTCACTACTTTGACACGACTCAAACTGAAATATTAAATAAATTGAGTTAATGTGAATAAAATCCACTTTAAAATGCCTTGATGTCTGCATCTCGTCCTTTACTATACTGTATACGTTTAAATAAACCTGCAACTTAGTAATGCAATAGCAAACTTTGATCAAAGCATATTAAATTAAATTTATGCTTGCAAGGCTTTGCTGCGTATTTCTGAAAATATTTTAAATTTATTTTACCTGAGAAAATTTAGTTCGAAAGCGCGATAAACACATCATTTATTTTTTGTTGTAAACTTCATATGTATTCCTTAAACTAGTCCTTTTACAATAGCAGAAAAATCTTATTATTCTTTAAATTTAACACATCTACCACAAAGGGTAAAATTAGTGCATATTATCGAAAAGAGTAATGACAAAACATAAGTTTATCGTATGTTGTAAGCAAGAAACACTTAAAGAGTATTAGAGATTTAGTCCTCTTGGTGGCTATTAAAAATCGAATTCTTAGAGAATAGGACCACTTCGGTTCTGATCCCGGGATATAGCCAAGTGTGATCAGCCCTATTGACTTCTATAAACAGGCAGATCGCCTGAAACAGAAGAAATTAAAAAAAAACTTAAAAACTCAAAAAAATCAAAACACATATCTAGGGAGCAAGTATACCACCGTTATTAAGATTAACCTAAATAAAATACAAATTAGAAATTAAAATTAAATTTGTAAGAATTTGGGATAAAATTTAGGAGTTTCTAAGAAATATTTTATTATTTATGACTTTTTGTCATACATGACATATGTTTTGACTGGTGTGTTAATTACTTCAGCATTAAGCCTAGGTGCCCATGTATTATTTAAATTATTGGATATTGAAGCTAGATATTCGTCTTAATTTAATAATATAAATGCACCTTCTTTTGTTTTACGTTTTTCAAACAACTTTCCTTTGCTAAAATACTAGAAGCATTGCAGTTTATCATGTGGTTGTTATCAAATGCGCGTTGATAGATTTTTTCTGTAGAAATCTGTATTTTTAATGTATGTTTCATGTTCTTTCATGCGTTTGGCTAATGGTCTAAAAGTTTCACCCATATTAAACTTATTACATTGAAAAAGGATTTTATAAATAGTATTTTTTGGGTTTTCGTTTATATTGTATGTTTTTGTTTTTTATACTTAAAATCTAATAGTTTTTGTATTTTGAAAAAAGTACCCAACAAGAACATATTAAAACATGAATCTGCTCAAAACTGTCACATCTAATTTTTTATTTATTTTTAGCGTGTAAAATCTAAGCCATCTTAGCGTATTATTTGAATGTGATGTAAAAATATTTTTTTAACAAAAAAAAACTATAAGGGCTGACAAAATTAAAATTATAAAAGGTGGCATAAATAACATTAAAAAAAATATTCTTAGACATACAACTACTAAGGACTCCACTAATAGAGTAAGAAAAGGATGTTTAATTTTAATTTTTGGTGGGATATTATACCAACCTAAATGCGTCGCCCTCTTTGGTCCAGACCAAGAATATCTCAGATCATCCTCGTAGATGTCTTTAGCAATCCTAAAATATTGCACTGCGTACCCTTATCCTTTGTAAAAAAAGTAGGAGGTAGCGACATTTGCGCGTAGGGGTATCGCCCCTCTCTTGCGCGTAAATTGATGTGCCAGACTCAGCTACCTAATAATAGCGCATTCACCATCTTCCGCCCTGTTTAGTACTATTCCAAAAAATCTAAAGCTATATAAAAAGTAAACATACCTCGAAAATATTCACCGTATCGACGCATTCACCATCTTCAGTGCGGTCAGTTCTTAACCGGTGTGAAGATGGTGAATGCGCCGAAAGCTGTATTTCCGGTTGCCTACCCAAGCCAAGTAACTGAGTCTGGCACATTCATTTAGGCGCACGACGGGCGCGAGGTCACTACGTGCAACTACCGCTATATATACTTAAAGTTAAGAGGCATTAATTATAAATCGTAAATAAATGATTTTATGACCTTTGATATTCTAATTAACATATTAAACGTTTTGTCTTAGGTATTATCGACTTCGCGGTTTTCTACTTATAAAACCTCATATTTTAAAACTATCCCAGAAAGCAATTTCACGGGAAGACTAAATCAGCAAAATTATTCAAGCAAAACTTCTGAAACCTGAACAATTATGCGGAGTTGCATAAGTCGCGTTTCCCCGGTGCGAGAATTTATTTCTCTTCGTTAAAAGTCCACTTTAATAAAAGAGGCTGGAAAAATGTTTGTCAAATTGTCCGGGTCTGCATTCTTGGAAATGTAGTAATGAAAAAATTTATAATTTCGATAAAAAGATTATGATATTGATAGTCAGTTTACACAGTTAAATTATCAACGCCGCCGGAAGTAAGTTCGAAAATATTTGTCCAGGTTAAAATAATTATTAATGATTTGTTCCAAATACTTAAAAATCTATTAACACAAATTTTCTCGTATTGATAACCCTTTAACAAAATAACTTGGTGCGAAAAATTGCTTTGTTTTACTTAAATGCCTATATTCAGGTAATGTTTTGAATAACTCATTGAGCGCAAAGAATGGTTCTTGAACATTCTCAGAAAATCCCGGCCTTTATTTAGGATATTTTATAATTCTTTTGCTATCGTCCTAATTAGGAGATTTATAACTGGTTTTTTCTTGGTTTAAATATGAATAAATACATATTTACTTTAAGTCTTTGGGGACGGTCCCAAGATGAAAGAAAGACGCCATAACGTTTTTTTCTTATATAAAAGCAAAATTATTTTTTATTTAAATATTATATAAATAGTCCAGGGCATTTAGATTAAAATCGACCGAAATAAAGAAATTTTTAAGGCCAGCAGATATCGAGATGCGGTTTTCTGCATTGTGTTCAGAAAGCACCTAGGAAAAAAGTCTGTATGGTGAGGTTATGCCATTTTTCGAAAATGCATTTTGGTGCAATAAATTTTACATTTTACATTCTAAGGTTCTGTTTAGCGATGAATGAACCTCTGTACTCAAGCAATAAAATCCACCAAAACCCGGGAAAATAGTTACTACAGATACTATTTCGTCGTAAAGCATGGTTGCCAAGTATCTTTCTGTTTCATTTACTTGATAGTATATTATGATCAAATTTTACTTAATTTATACTTAAAATTACATCAAATTAAGTTCTACTATTGTATTTTAAACTGTGAATAATATTTGTTATAAAGGGTGTCTTAACAAGAGCGCCGGATTTGAATTTGCCGCCATTTTGTTTGTGCGAGTAATTCAATGTTTATTTTTTGACAGTTGTCATGTACATACCACGCTATTAAAAGTTATGGAGCACTATTCAAACGAACAACGTTTAATTATTGTGAAAACTCATTACAAAAATGGGGAAAGTTTCGCGGAAACAGTTCGCAGATTACGTGTAGTTTTTGGTCGCAACAATGCACCAAATGAGTCGACAGTTCGCCGCTTAATTAAAAAATTTGAGACGAAATTTACATTGATGGATAAGAAGACTCCTGTTCGCCGCCGTCCTTGTCGATCCATCGAAAACATAGCCGCAGTGAGGGAAAGTGTGGCAGAGAATCCAGGCACTTCCATTCGGCATCGTGGTCAAGAATTGAACATTACCAGGCCCACCCTGCAACGAATTTTAACAAAAGATCTGCATCTGCATGCGTACAAGATTCAACTGACGCAGGAACTTAAGCCAAGGGACCATGCGCAGCGCCGGGGATTCGTTGATTGGGTGTTGGAGCACCAACAAATTAATGTGGATTTTTCGAAGAAAATAATTTTTTCCGATGAGGCACATTTTCAGCTAAACGGGTATGTGAATACGCAGAACTGCAGAATTTGGAGTGCTGAAAATCCTCGTGTGATATTGGAAAAGCCAATGCATCCACCGCGAGTAACTGTTTGGTGCGCATTATGGGCGGAGTGATTGGTCCGTATTTCTTCGAAAATGCAGCTGGAAATGCGCTAACTGTTAATGGTGTATCGTGAAATGTTAACCGAGTTTTTGTGGCCTGAATTGGATCGAATTGATGTGGGTGATTTATTTTTTCAACAAGACGGTGCGACCTGCCACACAGCTCGCGAAACAATAGAGTTTCTGCGGACCAAGTTTCCAGACCGTGTCATTTCTCGGTTTGGCGATCAAAATTGGCCACCAAGATCATGCGATCTAACGCCGATGGACTACTTTCTTTGGGGTTACCTTAAAGAAAAGGTGTATGTGAACAAGCCACAAACAATTAGACGCCTAAAGGAAGAGATACAGCGCGTTATTTCTGAAATAGAGCCACAGGTATGCGAAAACATTCAGAATTTTATGAAGAGAATGACCGTTTGCCAGAGGTCTCGTGGTGGCCATTTGCCGGATGTGGTATTTCATGTTTAATCGCAACTATTTCTCTTCAAGGTAAAATATAAATGTTTGCTTAATTCGAAAAAAAATGTGTTTTTTTTTTAAATAATAAATCCGGCGCTCTTGTTGAGGCACCCTTTATTTATTACTATAAAGTACTACACAGAAAAGTAATGATGTCAAAATATTATTTTATTTTTGGACAGCCACTAATAAAGGCGCTAAGCAACGTGACAACAGTGCATTTTTCGTAGAGGCGTACCTCCGTACATCGGCCACCTTCGGCCTTCGGCTTTGCACGACAGATGACACATTAAATATGGCGTTTGACTCTGAATGTTTTTTGGGTTATTTTTGTAACAATTGTTGTATAAATTTCAGTTTTGTGTAATACCTTTTAATAAATTAAAATGGTAATGCAGTGTGTAAAGTGACGGTTATGATTCCTGGATTATCATTTCACAGTAGGTACAAACTATGCTTGTACCATTCTATCGCCAATAATAAACAAAACATGTTGGGCGCAGCTCTCGATTGCGTTTATGAATGAAATGCTTTCTCTATCTATGCTGTCAGCTCATTGGGTGGCTCTGCGGGGGTGATTGGGGGGGAGATTGCAGCGTCCATGAAAATCATCCAAAAATCGTTATTCGGGGGTTTTCGTGGATGTCAAATTTAATTCTGGCATTAGAATTAACCAGGAACGCTCGGGGTGGCTCTTCGGGAAAAGGCAATAAAAAAAGTGAAAAATTACAAATTATAAAAATAATACTTTATTTAAATAATAAATTGTACTTTTTATTAATATTATATTATTCATCATAAAGTTCAATTTTTTACTTAAATACTTAACATCTTCTTTAAACTTTTCTTCTTCCCCTTTTTCATCTTATTCCTCGTCACTATCCTCGGCCTGGTTGGAAGTGTCTTTTTGGTTTGAGCAATTACCATTGCAATGTTTGCATGCAAGTAAGCACTCCAACCCTCTTTGTCGGTACCTGCACCTTGTGCCTGGTCGGTTTTACAGGATCATAGATATAATTTTCTGGAGACCGGAACCTTGGGTCATGGTGACAGAACTGAGCTCTCAATCCTAGAAATTCCCACCCCTATTCCAACGGATTTAGGGTTTCGTCTTGACCTTGTGAACTATACCAAGCGTGTATTTGAAAATAGACAACGCATTGGCAGTCGGGATTATGCGTGGATAATAGACTTTTTTAGATTTGCTATCAAAACCCCCGATTAACGATTGTCGACTGATTTTCATGGACGCTGCAATTCTCCCCCTCCTCAATCTCCCTCGGGCACCACCGCAGAGCGACCCCTGAGCGCTCCCGGGTATTCTAATGCCAGAATTAAATTCGAAATCCCCGCAAACCCCCGAATAACGATTTTTGGCTAATTTTCAGGGACCCTGCAATTCCCTTCCCCCCAATGAACACCTCGGGCACCCCCGCAGAGCCACCCCCGGGCGCCCCGGGTAATTGTAATGCCAGAATTGAATTGGGCATCCCCGAAAACCTCCGAGTAATGATTTTAGTAATGATTTTGGGCTGACTTTCATGGACGCTGCAATTTCCCCCCCAATCACCCCCGTAGAGCCACCCCCGAGCGCCCCCGGTTAATTCTGATGCCGAATTAAATTCGGCATCTCCGAAAACCCATTTTTTGAGCGATTTTTCCGAGTTTTCAGTCGTTCTTATAATATTGCTAGTAATTATGCAATTGCAAAATGCATTTTTGGAAAAATGGCATAACCACACCATATATACTTTTTTTCTGGGAGCTTTCTGAACACAATGCCGAAAAACCCGTCTCGATTTCTGCTGGGCTTAAAAATTCCCGATTCATTTACTAACTTCCTGGACTAAAATATTGTCCCTATATCCAGTTTTATGCCAGTCACTCCTTATAAAGAAATCCTTTCCTAAGGCTGTTTTCCAAACGTGTTCCCTTAAAAACAATACCAACTTTAGGGTAAAAAATATATGTATACTTAAGTAATTTAAAACAATATTATTCAGAAAAACAGAAGCTATATAAAAAGTAAACATACCTTGGAAATATTTTGCCCTTTTACTCAAAACAATTTGTGTACCTTTTAACAAAGATGTCAGATCCAAAAAGACAAAGTAAATTACTTCAGCGCTTTCTTGATTTCGGCTCGGCGTGTGTAAATAAAACTAAAAAGGGAATATTTAAAAGGCTTTTAGATGCAAATTTAGTCGGAAGGTGTTATGAATATTACTGTGTTTTAGTGGCGTATCCAGAAATGAGTCCTGGGGGATTATGATGTCATATACATATAAAAACAAAGTTTTTGTTTTAAACCGTTTATATACCGGGGGTCAAAATATGTTTATCGCACAGCGTTGGGAAAAAATATTTTTGGTAAAAGTGGTCAAGAGAAATAGCTGGAAATTATGTTCAAATTTGTAAAATGACCGCTAGGGGGAGTAACTGCAATTTTGAATCTAAAAAAGTGATGTTTCTGTAAATTTGGCTACATTTACCTTATAAAAAAATACCTGATATTTAAAGCCGAGCATAATTTGAACCTTTTTGGTTCGACAATTTTTGCTGTATCTTTAAAAATAAAATGGTGGAGAGTATTTAAAGGTTTTCGTAAAAAACACCATGTATCTCCAAACGGCTAATTCAATTTTAACAAGTTTAGTAGAGTTGAAAAGAGATATTCTTGGAGTATAAATTTTATAATATAGAAAGTTTTGTTAGTTTCACATGTCGCCGCTAGAGCGCTTGTTTCGATATTCCGATAAAAATGGTTAATTTTCTCAAAAAAAATTAATGCATTGTTATGGTTTTTTGTAAAAAAAAGTACATATATAATGCTTAAACAAGCTTGCGAAAACCATATCTCGATATTTTGTTCCTTATCTAAAATTTAGGCCAAAGAAAATTTTATTCGTCAATATCTCAAAAACTAGAAATGCTACAAGAAATGTTATGAAACATAAATTATGTATTTTTACCGAGTCTTCAATTTAGGTTTTATAATCTTTTTACCTAAATGCAATACTTTACGAGTTATAATCAATAAATCAATTTTTCAGGAAGTTTATAAGGTGTGCCCCTGGAATTCGATTTTTTAATATAACTCGTAAAGTATTGCATTTAAACGATAAGATTATATAACCAAAATTAAAGGTTTTGTAAAAATACATAATTAATGGCCTAAAAATTTTCTTGTGGGTTTTACAGTTTTTGAGATATTGACGTATAAAATTTTCTTTGGCCTACATTTTAGGCAAGGAACAAGATATTGAGATACAGTTTTCGCGAGCTCGTTTAAGCAATATTTACCTACTTTTTCATAAAAATTTATACCAATGCATTTGAGAAAACTAACCATTTCTGTCGGAATATCGAAAAAAGCCCTTTAGAGGCGACATGTGAAACTAACAAAACTTATATAATATATATAATATTATAACATTTATAGTCCAAGAAAAGCTCTTGTTATCTTGCCTAAGCTTGTTAAAATCGGCTTAGCCGAATTTTACGGAAACTTTTAAATAACCTCCACCACTTTATTTTTAGAGATACAGCATTAATTGTCGAACAGAAAAGGTTCAAATTATGATCGACTTAAAGATTAGGTATTTTGTTGTTAGGTTAATATAGAAAAATTTACAAAAACATCACTTTTTTAGATTCAAGATTGCAATTACGCCTCTTAGCGGCCATTTCAGAAACTAAAAATAATTTTCAGCTATTTCTCTTGACCACTTTTACCCAAAATATTTTTTCTCCAACGCTGTGCGATAAACATTTTCTGAGATACAGCCGGCGCAGCTTCTTATTTGGACACCCGGTACAGGGCGCGTCTTTTAAAACATACAATAACTACATTTTCTAATCCAAGAAACATATCAAAAAAATAAAAAAGATGTTTCTATAAAATTCGTGAGAAATATAAATGAGATATTTACCAAAACAGCTTGACCAACCCCTTAGGCCCCACTCCCACTCACCTAAACATCTGATATGGCACCTCTCTGAAAAGCCCATAAATAATGCTATTCGTTGGTCGTAAAAAATTTGGGGCAAAACCCAATTTAAGAAAAATCGTATTTTATTTTTAATCAAATAATACCAAAAAATGTTCAATTATTAAATTAATATTAAGTTAAAACATGGCTATTCTCCATGTAAAGCCCCGGCCCTTTAAAAAGTTTTTGATGTAGTAGCACCTTGTGATACTTCTTTAAAAAATATTTAAAGGGCTTCTAATAGCTTATTAAGGACACTGCTATTAGCAACATTTTTAAAGAACTTTTCAAAGAAGTATCTTCAAGGTACTACTGCATTTAATTTTTTTTAGGGTGACGGGGAGCGCTCGACAGGAAGAAAAGTTGTGTTTTGAACAATTACTTACACAGGTCCGCAATAAAAAATAAGTCCTATCTGCTAGGTATCGACCTAAGATTTTCTGGCGTATTTTTTTTTTTCGCTAAACACGAATCTGAAGTCAAAATTGGGGGTCAAATAGCAAAAAACCGAGAAAAGGCGTAATTTCAGATATTAACGATTTTTTTCTATTTAAAATGTCATTATAAACTATAAAAGATACACAAAACTTTATTGACATAAACTATTATCTGGAAAAAAAATTAAAATTAATTTTTATTTTTGGATTTTTTCTGCAAATTTTAAGTGATTTAAGATTTAGACCAGGATTTAGATGAATAAAATAAATAACCCAAAAATCACATTAATTACAAATATATATATATATATATATATATATAAATATATATATATATATATATTATATATATATATATATATATATATTATATATATATATATAATAATATATATATATATATATACATATATATATATATATATATATATATATATATATATATATTATATATATATATATATATATTTATATATATATAAACTAAATATATTTCATCATTTTAGTTATATAACACTTTATATATATATCTATAATTTATATTTTATACATATAATTTATTTTTTTAAATACAACCTTTGGTTTATATAGTTATAATTTGACGATTTCCAATTAAATGATGTATATACTTAGCCATGGATTTGACAAAATGCCTTAGATGTGTAGCGTCTCTCTTGTCGTCAACTCATCGTGGGTTTTTATTAAATATTCCTTATATTAAGCAGAAAAATACTAAGTTTATAATCATTGAAAATTCTAGTGGTAATTTTCACAAATTAACAAAGAATTTGAGGGTCTACATTAAAAAAACAGTTATGATGGACAAATTACAGAAGGTGACTCCAAAGCTATAGAAGGGCCGAATGAAATCATTTTTCCCACCTAACATAAAATAAAAACGACATATTTAAAAATCGGTATTTTTCTGATATTCAGGAAAAAATTTGACTTAAAATGAAAGTATAATAAGGCCTAATGTACAACGGTTAATCAAAGATTCTTATGCGCAGGTTATGCAACCTTACAAGCTACTTAATTTTTCATTTAGCTGAAATTAAAATTAAGGTTTAAATTATTTTAATCAAAAGTTTAAATAAATATAGACATATGAAATAGTTTTAAGAAATTTTTTAAAATTTATGTTTTTTAATCCTAGATTTTAAAAAGGGTCTGCTAAAAAAAACGCTTTTTAAAAAATAAGGTTTTTGCAATATCTGCTGCTCCTCTACGTGGGCTATTGTGGTTCAAATATTAAAATTTTAAAAACACTTCTGATGTTAACTTTTTCATAGGATGGTCGTTTTCCCACAGCTGAAGGAGCTTTACAAACCCCTCAATCAAGGAGTATTGGTTGTCTTGAACAGGTTTTAAAAGGGGTCAGTTCGTTTTTACGGGCCTAAGGAAATCTTTTAAACTTGGGTAAAAAAGAAAAAAAAAAAATAAAAGGGATACTCAAGGAAATAAATAAAAAAGGTTTTTGGAAAAAATTTAAATTACAAAAGTTAAAAAAAACGTGTCTTTTTTCAGGTTAGTTTTTTAATTTAAAAAAAACAACTGTTTAAGCCAAAATGCTACTTGCACTTTTACAATATAATTATATATTTTTCTATTTTAGACTGAAATTTTTTGTCAAAATTACATTTTCGTTTATATCTCCTTTATTATTTATCCTATCAAAAATGTTTAAATAAATTTTTATACAGACAATTTAGAAAGTTCCATCTTTTGTTTTATGAAATTTTTAAATCTCTTATAGTTTATATAGTCGTAGTCCAAACATTTTGTGGTAGTAGGTTTCTGCCGATAAATGTATCGTATCGGTTCTTTGGGGTTTTCTCGATTTTTTGCTGTTTGACCCCAAATTTTGATTTCAGATTCGTGTTTAGCGGCGAAAAATACACCAGAAAATCTTGGTCCGTCACACAGCACACACGACTTATTTTTTTTTGTGGGCCTGTGTTATTAGTTAAATAATTAGACATTCTCTGATATTTTTGTTTAATAAATCTGATTTTTCTAAAATATAAGGTGGTATTTGATTTTACCCTAATTTTTTCACGACGAAGTTTTGGTTAGCATTGCAAATATCATTTTTTACAGGCCTTCTACAGAGGTGCCACAGGGGGTATTGCCATTTAAGATATTTATGTGAGTGGGGGTGGAGTTTAAGTGGTTGGTCGAGGTGTTTTGGAGACTACGTCATATATATTCCCACCGGGTTTTATAAAAATGGTATTTTTAACTTTTTTGATATCTTTCTTGTTTGGGAAATATAGCTATTGTGGTTTAAAAAAAAAATATATATATAAAGGGACATCAATGCTAATCCAACTTTCAATTGTAAAAAATTATAGTTGGTTTTGGTTAATATATTTTTTATTATTTTTTTGTTAGCAGAATAGTTAAACATTTATATTTGAAGTTTCTTAAATGGTAGTGTCTTAGATTTATTTATAAATAAATTAAAAATAAACTATGACATTTGATAACACATGATTTTTTATATGGCTTTAATATTGCGTCAAAAACAAATTGGTTGTATATAATCTACCAACAGCTATATATTTTTTAAAGAGAAGCAAAAAAGACGTTTTTTTGCAAAAATGCATAGCCATGTCGGTTTTTATTTTTAATCACACATTTATCGAACTATAGAGATATCTAATGGTACTTTGTTTTTTTTTCAATGGAAACCCAATTTTTTTAATGCAGTTTTGGATTTTAAGAAAAATTCTGATCCTATTTCATGTGTCGCTCCATATGTCTTAAACCATTTTTAATTTAGAATAAAAGTTAAATCAATTCTATTAAAATAATTTTCAAATAAAAAACATATTACATATATACATATTACCAGTTACCTGCATTAATTAATTTCTACTCGGACATGAAATTCTTGTCAAAAATTATTTAAACTTGCTTAGATCTAATTTATACAAATAATTTTGTGCAGTGTTTTTTAAATATGTATTAAAAACAACAAATTCATATTAAAAAAAACTGGAAGATGATGATGAAACGCCGAATATAAAATATGCTTACACTATCTTTTACTGCGTAAAAAAGTTTTACTTACAATTAGAGATGTTTACGTGTTAATAATAAAACCAGAATTTAAAATTATATTTACTATTTTAAAAGAAAGTCAAACAATTTGGTGAGTAAATTGTTTTTTAACATCATCTTAGGCTACAGAAAACAGAAACCAGAAAACGGATTTTTTTACGACCTACTTTCGATCTAAATTTATTCTTTAATAATTCAGTTATCACACAATAAAAAGATGATAACCTAATTTCCAAGCACTCTATATTTTAAAAAAGTATAAGATCTTGAGAGATTTTTTTTTGTTGATACATTAAGGTATACGCTTTTATCTGGAAAATGTTTGAACCATGATTAAAAACAGCCTACCGTTGTTAAATAATGTGTATAAATAATAAAGTTTACTAAATTTTTCCTAAATTTGATAGTTTTATTACCACATGTTTGCTCATAGGATTACAGATTATTTAAGGAAAAAATAAATAAAGCCTTGCAAAGAAAAAAATAGGTAGTATGTAATAGCTTAAGTGTATTTTGCTTTTTAAATTTTAAAAACATGTTGTTCACGATAGTAGTATATTTACAGTAAAAAGGTTTGCATTTGCAAACAAATAAGTTTCTGTTGTTTAAAGGCTCAACATAATTTTTTTGTTTTGATTTTTTTTTACAAACGTCTGTTTAGTCTCTCTACTTCTTTTCTGTGCAGTAATTTTTTATTAAATTGTCTCAGATATACTTGTTTTTTTTTTATTTTATTTAAATAAAATGATGATAATATTATTGAAATCAATTTTATTATAAGTAGCGCCAGTTTGTTGATAGCTCTTATAAACACTAGAATTGACTGTTGAAATATCGAATAAATGAACTAATTTGTTTTAACGTCATACGCATCTACTAAATTAAAATATTTCAAATATATATAAACCAGTGGGAGTATTTATTCGTTTTTATCGTTTTTTAAGTGATTATTTTTTTACAGTAATTGACATAAAATGAAACATATACCGAAAATAATAATAACCATTCATTTTTCAGACAACTGTAGTGTTTACACGAAACACAAAAACAAATTTAAATAAAAATATTATATTAAGTGCTCAAACAATTAGGGGCCGTTTATAAAATACGTTGGCATAACAGGAGCGGGGGGAAGGGTATCGCTTGGTGTGACAAGATGTGACAAGAAGGGACGGGGTGACCTAAGAAAACTTGACGTTCGCAGTTCATAAAACAATTTTTTCTTGATTTTTCAATTTTATTTTGTCTGTCACAATGAAATTTGTATTAAGTGTGTACATATATAAGTTTTACACATCAAATACATTATCGTTATAATTGGTTAATACAACAAATCATATTTACTTATGTTTGTTTCGGCACCGGCACTAGAAGTTAGGTTGCCGGTGCCGGTGCCTTTATTTTTTATTGTTAAATCAAAAGGGGCTATTTATAGAGGGATTCCAACTTTTGTGACGTAATATTTATAGGGAGGTCGCAAAGAGTGTGACGCGGTGTGATGAAGGGGAGGGTCAAAGTGTCGTAGTTTTTGAACGGCCTCTTATCAAATATGTAATTTATCCTTAGGTGTCATATTTTTTCTTACTCTTGAAATATATGAACAATTTTATCAAAAGTTTTCCGTAGCTTCCAAAAAATGCGTAAAACTTTCGTCAAAATTTTTAAAGGTATGCAATTCCCTGATGATAATACAAAAACACTGGGCCTTAATTTATCCTTAAGGTGTCATATAACCTGAGCAAATTTTACAAGTCCCACCATGAGCATGTAGACGTAAAATTAATAGGTGGAAATTTCCCGGCACACGACAGCTATTATATAACTAGACAATAATAAAGCTTGGATTCCTCTTTCAAGTCAGAAAATATTTTTCTTTCCTCCATTTTGTACACTCTGTATGTATTCCAAATCAGACCCTCTTTAGAATATTGTTCTGTATGTCTGTGGAATGGCGTCCTTTACAACACTTAGCATTCTGGACTCCATTCAAAGAAGAGCCGTTCGTCTTATTAATGATCCAACGCTCACAGAAAGACTTCCTCTACTTGCCCACCGTCGAGCTGTAGGGGATCTGTCGCTCTTTTATAGGTATTTTTACGGCTTCTGCTTAGAGGAGTTGGCCAGTATAATTTCTTCAAATTTAAAAAATATTAGATAAATTATAATATAAAATTAATGGATTTCATAGGTTTTAGAAAATTATCAATATTGACTAAAAAATAAAAGTAAATACGTTCGTATTGAAAAAGATTTTTTCTGATTTTCCCCGTGCCGTAGTAAACTATAATATTATTATATACCTAATATATGATAAACTATTATATAAAATTAATTGATATTATACAATTTTATTACTAGGTTTCAGGCAAATGTTAATATTGACTAAAAATAAATGTAAATACGTTCGCATTTTTGGAGATATTTCTGGATTTTCCCCGTACCCTAGTAAAATAAATTTTATAATATCAGATAAATTTTTATATAAAATTAATTGCTTTCATACAATTTTCTTACTGGGTTTCGGGAAAATGTCAATATTGATCAAAAAAGGAAAGTGGATGTTCGTATTGCGGCAGATTTTTTTTTATTTTTCCCGTGCCCTTGTAAAATAAAGTTTGTAATATCAGATACATTTGGGTAATAGGTGTCCGGAAAGTAATGGATCGGACAACAGCAGATTACTTAGGTCGAATAAGGGCTTCATAAACTTGCCTAACCCAAAAAGTTGATAATAACTAAGTTTATTCAAACTTTTATTGTTGTTTTTGTAATATTTTTAACTAATGACACATCGGTACAGGAAATTTGTCTGAGAACAAATTGTCAATACTTTTTGATTTGTTAATAGGCGAGCTGCGCTTGATTTTCCATCTTTGGGCTTAGTATATTGACCCGTTTATTAAAAAGTTACCATAATTCTTCTGTCAAAAATGATACATTTATTCTTTAGGGCACTGGATTAAACGCACTAACCCCTTTCCTATGAGGGTTTTTTTCCCATGCCAAACTTTAAAATAGTTTCTGTTTGTCTTTTGGGACAAACCCAAAAACCCCCTTTTCTACCCCCCAAAATCAGCCTTAAAAGTCACTGGGGATTTGATATTTTTTGGGGGGTGATTTTAGGGGTGTTAGGGGGGTTTTGGGTTTTGTCCCCAAAAAATTTTTTGTCAGCGTGTTGAAAATTTTTTCCTTGCAAAGTTGCAATTGGAAAAAACCCTTAAAAACCCCCAGAAAAAATGTATACATTTTGACGAGAGGAAAAATTAACTTTTTTTTTAAAAAACAGGTCAATATACAAAGCCCAAAAATTTAAACCATCAAAAAAATGAGTGGCCCCCGCTGCCCCCCCTTTTTAACATCAAAAACCTTTTGTCCGATATGTCTTTAGTTAAAAATTATTGAAAAAAAAAAACCAAATTAAAAAATTTTACACCCTATTTTTTTATCAACTTTGGAATAAGGCAAGTCACGTTAATTGCATTTTTTTTCTAAAAGGGAACTGCTGTTGCTCTGTGATCCATTTTTTCGGAAAACCCGTATAAAAAAAAATTTAAATTTAAAAATTTCTTACTAGGTTTAGGGGAAGTCAATATTTGCTACAAACAAAGGTATATATAATATATAAATATACCCATACATATGTTTTTTTTTTTTAAAATAATTCTGGAAAAATTTTCTTACGGAATCCCCCCCCTGGGGTTGAATTAATTGGGAAATTTTTTTTACATGAGTTTTTTAAAAAAATTATCCCTCATGCCCGGACCCTGTAATTTTTAAAAATTCATGCCCCAAAAAAAATTTCCGGCAATAATTCATGTCCTTTAAATTTCAGTAATAAATTTCGAATTTTTACAAGTTTTGCAATTATCCGAAATCGAATACAAAAAGGAAGGATAACATTAAAGATGAAACTAAAACTCTTAAGATAATTTTAAAATCTTTAAAATTATCATTTAAATCCTGAAAACAACGCAATTTTTAGAGTTTGCAGACTTTAGGGGCTAACCTAACTTTTTTACCACGAATTGCGCACTGTAACCAAAACACTCAAATATACAGTACATAAATCGCACAAAAGGTTCTTTATACTAATGATATAGTGTAAATAAATCATTGGTAAAATTCGAAAAGCAACTTAAAATCTCCAAAATCGTCTTAATATCACGCAATTCTCTGAAAGCGCCGAACTGAAAACCCATTAACAACGCAAACACAAAAAAAACTAAGTAAATTTTTTTGGCTAATTTCAAGACTCCTGAAAAATATAATAAAATTTTAAAAGAATGGTTTTTAATTAAATTATTCTGCTTTTTTATTAGTATAAACAGTTGTTTCAATAAAACTTTGATGACAAGCTTATTTTTAATATTCTGTTTTAAAACATTTAAATTAAAAAATGAATGAATTGTACTCTTTTGAAAAGATATTCATACCGGAAATCTTGCTTTATAGTGTAACAATGGAAATTTTCTTTTCAAAGTTAAGAGCCGAATAAATGGCCCGGTCTGGGGGTTTGGTATTCTTTAAAAATAAAGCTTTTCTTGAAAACATTTTTAATGCGTTTTTTATTATTATGAAAGTATTAAATTAAAAATTATTAAAAAAACTTTTTGCTCAGTCGTTTTTATTGTTAAAGGTTTTTAAGCATTTAAATTTATTCCACCCACATATTTGTAATATTAAGGGTTTCTGAAGACAACCCATTTTTTTTCGGCTGGGCGGGTTTTTTTTTAAAACGGCAAAGGCCCTTTTTCGACCGATGTTGCCCATGTAACGGGTAACATTTTAACATCGTCAAATTTTTTTGCTGCAAAACATCAATCAAGAATGTAAAATTTTGCCTGTTTTAAAATAATAAATAAATGATGGACCTAAAATTAAAGTATTGGTTATCACTCGAAAACGGTTAGACAACAGACAATAGAAGTCCAAGATTTCAGTGTCATTGAAAAGGTATTGAACATTGTCAAATGTCACATAAAACAATTTAAAAATATACATAAATATTTTCAAAAATGTAAAAATAAACAAAAATATACAAAAATATCACAGATTCATTTAAATATCAACAAAATATTACAAATAATTTAAAACCTACAAATAAACACTGTGTGTCGATAAGAAAAGTAAGATACAGAAATTACAGTCTTATCATAATAACAGGTCCAAGATATTTGGATGATTATTTAAAAACAAAAATTAAAAACTGTAGTTTAGAAACTCATTTATGAAGGAAAGGGATTTATCCAATAAAATTCTTTTGATCACAAATTTAAACATTTTGCCGTTTTTAATTTGTTTTATATGGATAGGCAGCTTATTAGACTTTAATTGGTAATATTAAAGGACTCCTACCTACTGTTGTCAATCTATGACGAGGAATATTCAGATTACAGATTCTTCTTGAATGATACTACTGCTTAACTCGCGAGGTTGGGTATATGATCTTAATTTTGACTGTGCATGAACTAAATATTTAAGTACAAAAAGAAAGGAAAAAGTTCAAATTTCAAGGTGTGGAAATGGGTCTCGACAAGAAAAAGCTTGTTTTTTAAACGTCATTGTCCTAATAATTTTTTTTTGTTGTATAAAAGTTTCCTTTGCTCTACAAAACTTTCCCCAGACTATGACTCCGTTATTCAGGTATGATTGAACATATGAGAAGTAATACATTTTCAAAAGACTAATATCTATTTAAGTACGTAACTGCCATAGAACAAAACAAGATTAAGATAGCTTCTTTAAGATATAGTCAATCTGATGGTTTTAAGATAGCCTGAAATCAATAATATAGCAAAATATAATGAATAATGACCATCAAAACCACTCGACGCAATATCGTTAATAAAGATTAAAAATACCAATTAGTTCAGTAAATGAAGTCCGAAGAAACCCCAAACCTGAAGATCAGGTTGGGCCGTCACAATTTTTTTTTTAATTTGCAGGTATTAATGTGTACATTAATCTCTGAAAATACCATAGATAAAAAATGTCCGCAAGGGCCTGAAAATGGCCCCTTAGAAGCCCGGAAATCCATTTTTTCGACTATTTTGACCGATATCTCCCAAAACATGACACTTACGCAATTCATGTTTAGACGAAAATAAAGAGCAGTTCATTAGCTGCAAAAATGATACCCATCACTTTTGTCAAAAATTTAATAGTCTTTGAGATAACCGGCTATAAACGCGCCTCGTATTTTTGCACTGCATCTGACTACTTACACTTTCAAGCGGACGGACAAATTTTTAAATTATTTACCTAAAGATGCATATTTTTTATGATTCAAAGTTCATATGAAAGAAGGAACCTGAAGCTGAAATAACTTTTCACTGATTCCCTTTTTTGTTTCTCTAGAATATTAAAAACCCGAGCCAAAATTAGTTTCTGCTCGATATTTTTACCCTCCTATCAATCTGTTCCTTTTTTTATAAAGAGTAATTTTACCAAATCCTTTTTGATAATGGGGCTTTGAAGGTGTTAAATACATTTCGAAAGACTCAATGAATATTTTTTGTGTATTTTTATAAACAACGTGTTTTTCTTAAGGCGGTTCTTATAGATTTCCGGAGTTTTTAAAAATGCTCGGGTTTATCGCTAATTAATATAAATTCAAGGACCATATCGGCTAACAATGTACATCATTCAAAAAATTGGATTGTCCCCTTCTCGATAGCACCCCTTTTTTCGAAATTTTTTAGTATTCCGGAAAATCTAGAAAATTCTTGTCTCAATAAAAACTCAAGTAATTATCAAAAAAAAATGGAGCTTTTATTGGGGTGAGAATTTTCTCGATTTTCCGGAAAACTAAAAAAACTTGGAATATAAGAAAATTCCCTCAAGAAGTGGGCAATCTAAGGTTTCGAATGATGTGCATTGGAAGCCGATTTGGTCCTTGAATATTTATTAATTTCCGATAGACCCGAGCATTTTCAAAAACTACGGAAATTCAAAAAACCGCCCCAAGAAAAACACGTTTGTTATTAAAATACACAAATATATTTATTGAATCTTGCGGAATGTATTCAACACCTTTCAAAGCCCCACAATCCAAAAGAATTCGGTGAAATTACTTTTTATAAAAAAAAATATGAACATATTGATAGGAGGGTCAAAATGTCCAGCAAAACTAACTATGGCTCAAGTTTTTAATTTTCTAAAGAAACACAAAAAGGAAACAGTAACAAGATATAATTGCTACACGTTCCTTCTTTCATGTAAACTTTGAATCGAGCAAAAATATGCATTTTTACGTGAGTTATTTAAAAATTAGTCCGTCCGTTTGGAAGTGTAAGTAGCTTGGAGCACCTTTCGAGATGTGGGTCAGGTGCAAAAAATACTCGGCGCATTTATGGCCGATTATTGCAAAACTATCAGATTTTTGACATAAGTGATGGGTATCATTTTTGTAGATAATAAACTGCTTCTTATTTTCGTCCAAACACAAACTGTGTAAATGTCATATTTCGGGAGATATCTACCAAATTATTTAAAAAAACGGATTTTTGGGCTCTTGAGAGCCATTTTCAGGCCCTTGCGGACATTTTTTTATATATGATATTTTCAGAGGCTATTGTATACACTAATACCAGCAAATTAAAAAAAAATTGTGACGGCCCAACCTGATCTTCAGGTTCACACCTTCGTTTACTGTACTACAATGACTTTTTCAACCACTTAAAAGCGTTTTCAAAATAAATCGGTACGATTGACCAGTCAGTACCTTATATTTCTCGTGGTAACCAGAAACAATTATTTTCTTTTCAATATTTAGTAATCTTCATTTCCCAAAAAATGCTTGTGCTTTTATTGAATTAAGTTGTAGTTTACATAAGGTAAATTGTGGACCAGAAATAAAATATTAAAACTTATTGATTTGTTTTACGAAGCCCCCTACTTTGTGAGATGTAAAAAGAAATACAGGGAAAGAAAGCTGTACTAATACCAGGGGCAGAAAAGTTTATTTTTAACTAAATGCCTTCTTGGTGCTGTCTGTACAAAATTCCCCATACTTTTAACTTGGACGCGAAACATCTATGGTAAAATTAAACTTAGGTGTTGCAAAATTATTAATTTTCAAGTTGCAGACGATATTACTTGGTCTGTACATACCTTAAAGTTGATTGCATTGTATGGCGTAAATGTACTTCGTTCTAAACCTGCAGTTTTCTAGAGCCGGAAGTTTACCAACGACTGTTTTTTTGATATACTCTTTCTTGTACCATGTTTTAATTAACACAAAATTTAAGTTAATTTAATTTATAATATTTAAAAAATAAATTAATTTTTAGTTTACTCACCATGAAGAAAGTGTTGTAAACTCAAAAATCGCACCTTCATGTTTTTGTAGATCTTTTCGGTATGGGGCGCCTGGATTTAAAAAAAAAACATAGTTTTCCATTTTTGTCTTTTTGTCTCTCTATTGGGGACGTAATTTTCAAACGGAATGGGAAATTAATTTTACATATACTATACGTATAATACTTAAGGAGATAAGCAAACTATTGTTCTTTGAGATATTGCGGTACGAAAAAAGGGTGAGAGAGGGAAGAGTTAAAATAATATGCCACATTTAATTTTTCACAATGAAAAGGCTAACTTTATGAATATGGTGTTTCCATCCATAGAACTTTTAAAGAAAAAGGAAAAGTCAAAAGGATATTAAATAAATATTAATATGTAGTATTCTTACAGTTTTTGGGGTCAAGCATTATAAAAACTATATAATACCTTTTTTTTAATCAACCAATTATATTTAAAACGAAGGGTGGGTTTATAAATATTGTTAATGTTTCAGTTTAAAATTTCACTTTTCTCTTGTTAATATATCACCGTTATTTTTATTTAAAAAATAATAGGAAGCTGGGAAAGTATTGAAAACAATTTTTCTATTTTATGTTTTAAATAAAAATAATAATATACGGCAGTTAATGCAGGCTTTACATGTTACGTATAAATAATATTTTATTAACCTAATAACGGTAAATAGGATTCATTTTTTTTTCACAAACCATTCTGAAATATGCCCATGCTATATGGGCATATTTCTATGCCTCTTTTAATTTACAGTAGGCGCTTCATTTAGCAAATATGTGTAATTAACAAAAAATATTTTCACATAATTACTTTGAAAATCACTAGAAAAAAAAACACAATTATTTTTTTCAGATTATATGGATATTTTCTTTTTCATAGGTAACTTAATTGATTTCGACACCACCATTTTTTTGGTAGGTATTTTAAAATAGTTACCTGCTGAATTGCATTATACCCTTTTTGGCGTAAAATAAATATTGCTATAGCGATTTTGAGAATTTTCACGCGTCCTATTCATGAACGTGACAAAAGTAGGGGCCTTTTTACCTTTGTTTTCTAAATTGACATTTTTCTTTATTGAGACTGAAAAACAATGGATTACTCGTTCTTACTGGGGCTTTTATTTTAAGCATCATTTTGAGGTAAAACAATCGTTTTTTTAATATAAAAAGAAACTTGGGACTTGGTATTGATTGTTATATTTTTAATCAGATACAGGGCACTCTTGATTTGCAGGCGGCTGTGTTGTTATCTCTAAAACTATAAAGGGAAAGTGATCAATTTGTAACAATAAAAAAAGTCGGAGATGTTAAGCTTTCTGTTCCCTTTAATAAATTTATTAGTTGTTAAAGTTTATGCTGTAACTAACTCAACCCTAGCCACAAGATATCAAGGGTTAGTAGAAGTCTCTATGTAAATGCTTAAACATGCAAATCTTTTTAGTCAACAGATATAATCTATAATCTAATATTTATTTCATGTTTAAAAGGGAAATTTATCAAGTCTTGTGCTAACTTTGAATGGACCTACTTAAGTAAACCGGAAATAAAATAATTTTTTATTATTTTTTATTATTATCTAATACACCAAACTAAGCTTACACCACTTTTCAAATGTTATCTTTAACTGGCCAAATACCTATGGTTTTGGACTTATTTTCACCTTTATAAAATGTATTACAACACTTTACACATCAAGTTGACTGGCTGTTAACCAAGTTTAAAATTAACTGCGTCGAGACAGTCTCTGCTTATGCACTTGTGCAGTGCAACCAAGCAGCAGGATACTTAAACCCAAAAACCATAATATAAGGATGTTTAATAAAACCGTCAAAGCTTCTAAGGAAAACTTAAGAAAGCAGTAAAACCCAGGTGTGCTGTTACAGATGACTTATCTTGAACAAAAAGATCACAGTTCCTTTTATTTTTATTCAAAATTTCCCTGGGCTTTTAGGGAAAAAAAATGACAAATTACTTTTTTTGGCCTTATATAACTTTTTTCAAAAAAAGCAGAACAAATATAATGAAAGTAAAGTTGTTTCAACAAAAAAAAACTATATAAAATTACAAATTAAAAAATATTTTAAAATTTTATTTTTTTTAAGTCTATTTTTATTTATTTTTTTTTAAAAAAAAACTAAAAAAAATTTTTTTATATAATTCAAAGTTTAAAAGGTATACCCATTAAAAGGGGTTTTTAAAAAAAATTTTAAAAACAAAAATGTTAATTATTTTTTTTACAAATTTAAAAAACCATTATTTTTTAATTTTCGAAAATGTAAAAATTTTTTATTACAAATTTTTAGAATAAAAATTTTAAAAATGAATTTATTTAAAAAAATTTTCCAATTTTTTAAAAAACTTTCAAGGAAGCAAAAAATTTTAAATAAAATTATAAATTTTTTTATTTTTTAAATCTTAAAAAAACATTTTAAAAATTTATTTAAAATTTAAACCCCCAAAAAAAAAAAAAAAGTTGAAGCAGGACTTTTTACAATTTGTCGGAAAAAAAAAGCCGAAATAATGCTTTTTTAAAGGTTTGGTAAAATATTTTTACAAATTACTTAAATTGTTAAATAATATATTTTCGTAATACAGAAAGTAAAAAAACTGAAATTTTCCATAACAATAAATTTTTTGTTTTCAAGTAGCCCAAAATATTTTATTTTAAAACTCTAAGGGTCAAAATAAACCATAGCATTTTTTTCTAAAGCCCTTATTTCCGATATCGGGCCTTAAACGGAACAAGCTTTTTCTTTTGAAATTTTGGATGCGGATAAGAGCCTCTTGGTATTAGGTTTTCGTTTTTGTAAAGGCAGTTGAATTATTATAAAATGTTTAATATTTTGGTTATAAGGTTTTTTTAATATATGTTTGTAGGATTTAATATTTTACCAGGCTAAAAAGAGCTTATTGTGGATTTTTAAAATACCCTATTTATAAAAATTGCGTGTCCCACTGGTCCAATCAATTTGGATTTTAACAACAGTATTTTAAGATTATGGTTTGCATGGTCTCAAACGACAATTTACCAAATTTTACTTAATTCGGTATTATTTTTTGGGCGGGGGTTAAATTTTGGTGCCCCCGGAGGGGAACCCAGGGGGAGAATATTTTAAAGTATTTTATTTAAAAAAGTTTAAAAAAAATAAAACCCATTATAAAGTTTATTTTTAATTTTATTAAAAAAACCTTATTTTAAAGAATTATTTTTTTAAATATTTAAAACAAAAAATTACAAATAAATATTTTTGTAACTTACTTGGGTATTATAACGATTTTTAAATAAAGTTTAAAAAAAACGAAAGAGTAAAACGAGAAACTATAGTTTAAAAACAAAGCCGCATAACCCCCGCCCACATATGTTGTCAAAATTCTTTAAAAGTTTTATATCTATCTTCCTAAGATATTTAAAAATATTTATTTTTAATTGTAAAATTGTTTTGTAAAACTTATAAAATCTTTAATTTTAATCCGGACCATCTCCGTAAAACTGTGACTATTTCCAAAAGTTATATATTAAGGGAATAAAACAATGAATTATTGAATTTATAATTTAATTTAATTTATTTATTTGCTATAAAATTATTTAAATAATGAGTTTTTAATAAAAACATGTTTTTACTAAGCCTTTAAATAAATAGAAAATAATAATTTAACTATTTTTTTTTACTGTAATATTATTTATATTAATAATTAAGTTTTTGGTGGATTTGTTTTTATTTGTAAAAAAAAAAAAAACCTAATGATTTTAAAAAGAAAAAAAAAAAAAAAATTTTTAAAGTAGTAGCACACTTTTTATCAAAAGGGAAATTTTGAACAAAAAAAATGGGTAAAATTTTCTGTTACCTTCAATAAAATTACTTTTTAAAATTTTTCACGAAATTCCCCCTTTTTTTTTCCCCCCCCCCAAAAAAGTTTTTTTTTAAAAAAAATTCCCCCTTTTTTTTTTGAAATCCAAAACCGTTTCAAAAAAAAATTTTAAACCCAAAAAAAGAAAATTTTTTAAATTTTAAATTTTTTTTTGAAGGCCAAATTATATTTTAAAGATATTTCCCTTAACAAATTAAAAAAACACTTTTTAAGACTGGGCCAAACTAAAAAAGTCAAAACCCCCACTTACAAAAAAAAGGTCAAGCCTAAAGCCCTTTGCTTGAAAGAAACTAGATTTCAAGGAAATTAGGGATGTTTAAAAGAAGTTTTAAGAAAAAACCTTTTAAAGGGGAAAACAGTCCAAATAAAAAACCAGGTGTACTGTTACAAAAAAAACCCGTTAGATATACCAAATGATTCATTTGTTTAAATTTTAAAAATTTTCTTATTTAAAAAAAAAAAATTTTAATAAAATTAAAAAAAAATTTGAACTTCGAAACAAATATAATGATTACCTGGCTACAGCTAACACACAACTTATTAAACTAAAAAAAAAAAGATTCACTTTTAACTTTTAGTTTAGCAAATTAATTCATCCTGTGCTGAAAAGTTAAAATTATGAAATTACTAAAATTTTAATATATAACCTCTGTTACTAGAAACAAAGAAAAATAAAACGGAAATGGAAATTTCCAAGTCAAGTTGCTGCCGAACAAA
>JAHBCN010003125.1:0-79397 GCA_019359885.1 Listronotus oregonensis
TCACTGGCCTATTTAGCTATCATTTTACTACATTGTTATGAAAAAAAAGTCATATTATTGCATTTAATTTTTTAGAGAATTTTGCAATTTTCTGTTATTAGATCGAAAAACGCGCTCTAGCGGCATTACTAAGAACTAGACATATCACAGATAAGACGAATTTGATGGAGCAATAAATGTTTTTTCCAACGAGACCAAGTATGTTAAAATCCGTTTAGTCGTTTAGGAGTTACAGCTGTTTATTTAAAAAAAAATTGAATTACCCCCCACCACTTTATTTTAACAGATACGTCACAAAGTGTTAAACAAAAATTACTCGAGTAAAGCTGAGCTTTTAAAAGCATATATTTTTTGGTAACATTTACTGGGTAGATTTCAGTGAAAAATCACTTAAAAAGTTTAAGATGGCGCTTACGCCCCCTGGCGACCATCTGGAAATCTGAAAATATTTTCCACGATATTCTTTTGGCCACTTTAGTCATAAAATTTTTTACCGCAAGTCTCTACGACGAATAGTTTCCAAAATACAGCACTTTGCATTGTTATCTGGCCACCCGTACAGGGATCCCCACAATGCACTACCCATTTTAATTGCTTAGTAAAATGGTTAAAACTTAATAAAACTAACATTTTATTACACTTAATTACAATTCACTCTTTGGGATTTACTATAACATACGAATTATCCAAACTTTTAAAAATTACGTCTTTTAAGTAAGTGCCATTAACTTCAATGCACTTTTTAAAATTTGACAAGAAATTATTTATGACACGATGAAGGAAAACCTGATCTATGTACCGGACCTCTTTAGAAATTCGGACTTTAAGATCTTGGATGTTTTCGCAAAAACCTTTGACTTTAAATAGCCCCACAAAATAAAGTCTGGTGCAGTTAAGTCCGGGGACCTTAAAAGCCAAATTAAATCCCCAGTTAGTAAAACGAGTCGGCCATTATACACTTCTTGCAGAACTCTTTTAGAGTTTTTAGCTGTACGTATTGTCACTTCATCTTCTTCTATTAAGTTACTCTTTATGTTTTCACGCAAAAAAACTCGTTGTTAAACTGAATAATCCATGAGAATTAAAACTAAACATTAAATTATGTGTTCAAACCTAATGTTGCTTTATTAGAAAAATGACCTTTTACGAAAATCAATTTTTCCTAGTTTTGTGTCAGGTGCCTACTCGATTAAAAATATGGTGATTTAAATCCCAAAGGCCATAGAAGATAATCATATAAAAAACCCGTACTGACTTATCTCATATAGAATTTATTTAATAGGTAGTCTATTTTGGGCAACCCTGTATATATTAATTTAGAATGAAATAGTAGACAGAACTTGGTCTAATTTTAGATTTCAGTACTTTAGGATGCCAAGATTTTTGAATATAAAATTGACCCTTATTTTACATAAGTCTTTTTTGTGAGATCTCTTTTATCTAAGTTTAATATATGAAACATTTTAAATTCTTAGGCAATAATGACCTCAGAGACTCGGGTTCAATTGGATTCCAAACTTCGAAAATACCTTCTAAGTATACGATATTACTACCTCTGTTTCTGATCGTTTACGAAATAATTTAGTTTTCAGAATTTTTCCTTTACTTGTGTTCCTAAATCTACTCCCAATTTTAAGTTTCTACTTCCTCGGGAACTGCCCCATAATTTTAATGCGTGGCAGAGTAATTAAGTCAGTCAGTCAGTCAGAAGGAAAATGGGCGATTTTTAAAATTTAATATCTTAGAATTTACATGACATAACATTAATTATTTTTTTACGTTTAATTAAAAAACTTTTATAAACTTACATACTAAATCTCGTATCATTATGTGGAACGATAAGGAAGTTGTAATAGGGGGAAAGAAACGCGAAAACTTTTCGTGTAATATACACACTGCGTCAGCCAGGCCGAAACTTGGCTTGGCGCAGTACCGTGCACCTGGATACCTATTTGCAAGCCTTTGTTTTTCACCTAAATAAAAAAAAACAATATAAAGTAAAAAGCATTTATTTTTATATTTTTTAAAAAGAAAACAAATAATTAATGTTTATGTTGGTATACTTCATATACGTTATTCATCCAAGAATATTGGGATTCGAATTTTAATAATAAAATTTTCGTATTCAGTCTATACATTCATCTACTAAGCAACCAGTGGTAACCACTTTGTGGTAGAAGGCAGCTGAGTCCTTTGGAGTCCTAGGTCTCTCCGGGTCAGTAAAGTTTACTTGGTAGAATCCTAACTGGATACTAAAAAGTAATATTTCTTATTAATGTCTCTTTAAAAATTTTTTTTTTAATTTAAAGTTTAAATTCCAAATTTAAGAAAAAAATAAAGCATATGCTAAACTGTCAGTAATACTAAAAAAAATAATAATTAAATTTATTTCATTAATACCAGAAAACAAACCTTGTTAAATTAAATTGTAATATTAAAGTTTATTTTGACACCTATTAAAAATATTAAATTTAGGAACTTTGCATATAGATAAGATTATTTTAAAGCAATATAGAGTTTAAAACTAACAAGGCATTGTTAATGGTTGATTTATCAATACTTACTTGTAACCATATTGCCATTCAAAATCATCAGTGAGAGCCCAGGCCATATATCCAACGAGATTAACTCCATCCTCATAAATAGCATCGTTCAGGTTACTAAGATATAGCTAAAAATAATAGAATAATAGTATTTGCTAAAGTCACGATAAATAATGTTTTTGCGGTTACTTAAATAAAAATACCTTTTAAAAAGTTTTCATGTTGTTTATATAAAGGTTATCTTGTTTTATCTTGAAGAGATACACACTTTTCGGATATAATGTTTTTAAAAATAATGACTATTCTTAAAAAAAGTGTTAATTTGAATAGAATAGCAACTTACCTTATGATAACGACCTCTAGTGTCTAAATCATGGATAACAGTTCCATTGTCATGATATCCATTTTCAGTAACAACAATTTCTGGATGTCCATAGGTGTCACTTATCCATTTTACGATTTTCCTTGCACCCAATGGATATACCTAAAAATACAAAATATATTGATATGTAATCTGTCTCCACCGAACAAGAAGAAAGGAACCAGAAAATAAGAATTTAATTATTAAGGACGGATTTTAGACAGTTTTTTACCCACCTTAAACCAACTGGTAACAGTAGGTTCCCAATCCGCTGGTTGAAATATATTTACACCAATATCCCAGGCTGTATTTGGCGAAAGAGGTACAATTTCTGCTTCAGGAATAGCCTAAAAAGGAGAAAGATCTACAATTTGAGTTTAAGGAACAGCCCAAAAAGGAGGAAATAAACTATATTATAAAAATTTTGAATCAGACTAAAAGGTTATTATCCAGTTCTCATACCATTAAGTTTTGTTTGTAACATTAAAGTCAAAGCAAAAGACTGGCTAAAGAAGTCATTATAAACAATAAATGGCTTATATGTACAATGAAAAATATAAGGGAATTAACCTAAGAACTAGGGATGTCGATAGGTCGATAGAACCATCGATAATATCGATAGTATTGAGCTCCAAGGTAGGGTATTGCTTAGAAAGACCCCTATCAATAGTTTGAGAAGTACCTCTGTATGATACAGAGCTACTTATCGAACTATCGATAAGGGTCTTTCCATGCGATACCCTATCTTGGAGCTCAATACTATCGATATAATCGATAGTACTATCGTACTATTGACATCCTACTAAGAAATTAATAAAAATATAAGGAAATAAACCTAAAAAATTATAAAATTAATACTTTGAGCTAATGAGAATAAGGGTACAAAAATTAGAGTTCTTTTTTAAAAACTATTGGTTTTTCAGATTCAGGCTGTTTTTTGTAAAATTTATTCTTACTTTTTTGTTGTGTTGAAGAAAAATACCTAGTATGTAATCGAGATTATCGACTTTTTAAACCAAAGCAATACATTTTTTACCACGCTTTTTTTAATGGATACATTAAAACAAGATTTCAATCTTTGTTAAAACAGTAACAAAAACCACGATAATAAAAAATATATTTTTATAAAATTAACAATAACACTCTACTACTACTACCACTACTACTACCACTACTACTATGAATATTGCTACTTATTATTATTATCATCCAAAAAAATATTTTTTTTTATAATAATTTTTAGCCGTTTTGTAATTTCGCGCTTTTTCTTTTACTTTGCTATTGGACTAGCTCCAACATTGCCACTTCATCTAGTCGCAGCTCTTTCTCATATCCCTTCCGGTAAAAATATTCCTCTAAAGATGTAAAATTAATATTAATTTTTTGTTTAAACCACGTGGTAAATAATTTGCATTTTTTTTTAATTGTTCAAAATATATTTTTCTTCATAATACTAGTTTTTCGTAAGAATGGTAAGACTCCTTTAATAAAAAGTTTGGAAACCCGTCATTTTCCCACGCTTCTCATATGCTACATGTATAAAAAATGCAATTTTTAATCGTGATTATCTCTTATTGGACGTAATAAATTTTCTTTAAATTTTACCAGCACGTGTATTGTACATTTCATAACTTATATTCAAAATTAGAAAAATTTCAAATAAAAACATTACAAAAACATAAACTCAATTAAGTAAAAAAATGCCAAAAGGTCTTTCTCTACTCTCTAAAGATCATTCAAAAAATGTTTTGTCCAAGCGTAATAGTGAGATTATCTTACATGTAATTGGTTGTTTAGACAAAACATGTTTCAATTGATACGTATTGATATACAGATAACGTTTTCATTGAAAAAACATTCTTTATGTAATTTATTTGCTCAAAAATAACATGCTTTACATGTATATTAGTAAACAAAAAGATGTGGTTTGAAAAGTAAAAATCGAATAGACAAAAATCGGATTTTTCAATTTTTTGTGACAAATCACATTTTAAATGTTAGCTTCTTAAATGGATACCCATAAAATAATTGTAACATTTAATATCAGGCGTCTTAAGGTATGTTTCCTTGCACGCGGCCGCCGCATGCGGCTAACGCACTACGTTAGCCGCAAAGCACTCATGTTTTTAAATGTGCCTGGTTTGTTCCGAGCGGCCGTCGTATGCGTCCGCTGTCAACGACTGCGATTGATGCGACTGGACTGCTGAAGAAGCACTAAATAACACTATCTTGTAGAACAGAAAAAGTAGCAATGGAAATGTAAAAGTAATTTTGTTACATCCATTCAAATAAAGTCATAAAAAAATAAGAACGAAATCGCGAATAATCGGTTTTTTCCAAAAATAAGTATTCGAAAATTTTAAAGTTCTAAGGTGACATTTTGATTAGCATCATATTGCGGAACTTTGCCTTCATTTAACCGACCTCGTATCTTTTTAAGTTTCCGAGATCCTAATGATAAGACTTGAATTTGGTACACCCTGTACAGATTTACCTTAATACAATGGCTAATTTTTCCTCTGGGGTTATTGGATATTTAACTCTGTTGTCTGGCTCGGACTTTATATCGTCTTTTATTAAGTCAAGAATAAAACTAAACTGTGCTTTATTCAGTCTAAAATATTTTCTAAATTTTACTTTATCCTGTTGCAGATATCGATTTATTAATGTAGTATAACAACCCTCATCGCGTCTCTGCTGAAATATTGGATTTATAGGGTCATTGCTATGTTTCAGGTTGGCTAATTGTAATAGTATTCCGTCATCCTCTTTTTCTTCTAACAATAAATATATTGCTAGATCATCCATCACGACTCTTACCAAAGATTATTTCCTTTATACTAATAATTTTGCTTTCGCGAGTTTGAACTGCGGTCCTAAGAAACCACCTGATTAAACGGCGGCCGCATGTCGCATTGCGTTAGTCGCATGCGACGGCCGCGTGGAAGGAACCACACCTTTACGCTTTTTTATTATAACTAAATTATTTTCTACTCTTAAGTTTGGTTTGCTATAAAAGCGTGTTTTTTTAGTTTTTTTAAATCATAATTCATTAATGTTATAGCCATAGTTACTGACATTTTAAACCAATTTAATACATTTTTGTAATGTTGGTAAACAATACCCTTTTCGATATTTTTTTATTTTTTAAATGTTTGTAATTCTGTAATAGTATTTGGTATAGAATAATATTTTGCAGAAGCATTATTTAGGTATAAGGTGTTATTTTTAGCCAATAAAAAATATATATGGGGCTATTACGGATTTCGCCGCCTATAAGACGCGATTATATTTAAGGAATCGATAGTTATTTTAGCAACTATAAATATGTTCTATCGTTTTGGGTCGAATTCAACTGAGCAGGCTCAGTTCGGTATACCCCGGGACCAGGATTAAAGTGGTCAGATTTCCTAGTTTAGCAACTGTTTCAGAAAAATACTTACATTGACCAATGAAGAAGTATAAATATTAACGCACATATAATCTGCTGTTCCATTAATAATTTGTTTTTCTTCTTCGGTAAAGCTTGGTAATCGAGAAGAATCAAAACCTTCCAAAGCTGATCGTTGAGCAATACGTTCTTTCATAATTTCAGGATAATCTCCAAAATTAATAGGATGGCCAAACCAACCATACTAAAAGAAAATAACACTATAGAAGCGATATATAAAAACGAATAATAAAAAAGTTAAAAATATGAAAAAAGTGAATCTTTAAGAGTAAAAACTATGCTTATTAAAATACAGTGTGTACATGATTGATCTAAACAATACCTGTTAACTTTTTTTTATATTTCGGAAAAAGATTTATAAAAAGTTTTGTTTTATCAGAAATAATAAAAGCATTAATAAGCATCGACATATCATATAAATGGTGATTTAAAAAGGCGCAAAAATAATTTTGGAAAATAAATTTGAAAAATATATTTTTGAACCTATGTAATTAATGAGCATAAAAAAGTAATAAAATTATGTCTTAAAATTTTTTGGCATCTGTTATAGTTTTAAAGAAAAATTAATTTCTTTTAAAATAATTTATTTTATTCTTTACACTGCAGTGAAAAAAATATTTTTTTTAGAATAAAAGCCTTAATAAGAATCGCCTTGTGATACACAAGGCAACTTAAAGTTACAAAGATGCTATTTTAAAAAATGAACAATTTGTAAAAAAACATTAAAACTATTTATATAAATTGCATGAAAAAGTTATCGATAATGCCTAATATTTTTTTCTTTTGCAACAGTTTTATGACAAAGTGGTACTTTTTGTTGTGAATGTAATTTTTTTTACTAACTACGATCTGAATCTAAAAGTGAGAAGGGTGATAAACATGACTGCATCAAGGCCTCAGTAGACCCGTTGTGCTACCTCCTAAAGGTGACAACGTCGCCGAGGGGAATCTCTTTGGACTAGGGTGTAGGGCAGTCACCAAGAATGTGCTCCACCGACTCGTCTTCCTGTTTACAACCTCTACATAAAGGTCGTAATTTATACCCATTTTAAACAGGTTTCTTTGCCGTTAACAATGCCCCTGCCTTAGGCATTGCCAAGTAATGTTAAGCTGTATCTCTGTCAGGATAGTTCAGTAACTCCCTGAAAAAGTTACAGTTTACTGTTTCATTCAATCGTCTTGTTAACTGCTGACGAGAGTGTCTTTTGATTAGGCCCTTTAACGCAGACCCAGCCAGGCCTATGAAAGGTTCGGGTTTAAAAGATTTGATCCATTTTATTTTAAATAAGTCTACTAACTATTGGCAAAATTAGAAAACGATGGCAAAAACATCAGTCCCTAGAACAAAAGCGCGGTACCGGTTAACAAAATGAGATAAAGAATATTGGGACAGGTTAATTTTTACCGACGAGAAGATATTTAAATCGTCCTTAGGTTGCCGTAAGCTAAAGTTTTATCGGCCACTTCAAACTCAGGTAAACAAAGCAGGTCAATTCTCAGTAAACATTTGGAGTTGGATGTCTGCTAGAGGCTTGGGTGTTTGCTGGCTAATTGAAGGACGATTTACGCCGGTAGGATACTTAAATATTATGGAGGGGGTTATGGCACCATCGGTTGAGATTTTATATCTAAATAATGAAATAATTTACCAACAGGACAATTGCCCAATTCATACAGCTTACGCGTGCGTCGCTGGTTCCAAAACCAAAACATCGCAGTGCTACCCTGGTCAGTGAACACTCCCTACCTGAATCCCATTGAAAACCTTTGGGGACGATTGGTCCAGATAATATACCAACAAAATTAAAGGCCCCAAAATGGGGATAAACTCTTAACCACTATATTTAATGCGTGGAATCTTATTGGTATCAATAAAGAGTAATGTCGAAATTTAGCGCCTTTAATGCCACGTCGCGTCGATTGAAAATGGTTATCGAAAATAATGGAGCTGCCATTAAATAATAAAATTATCTAAATTTGCAACTTAGTTGCTACAACAAGTGGTTGTCAGTAATTTTGTTATTTCGATTTTACATTAGTTACACCTTAAGTATTTAAAGCATATTTTAACGGAAAATGAAAATACACTTTGTATTAAAATTCCACTATATTTGAAACTTATGAGAAATATTTATTTCTTATGCGACTAGTTTCGCTAACACGGTAGCTTTTTCAAGACTAACTAAAATTTCAAATATTTCTTCAAAGACTAGGTATACATATTATGGTTTATCAGTTCTTGGTAATAGGTAAATACAATAACATTTTTTTATATGGGGTATGGTCTAATTATAGGTAATAAAGATTTTACAGTTATTAAAATTAAATAATTGAAGGGTTATAATACATTTAAATTTAACAATGGGGAATTATTTAGGTCTAATTGACAATTTAATAGAGTATCGGTATTTTTAAGTTTGTTTATTTCAAGTGATTCCAGTAGATTCAATTTACGGCCTTTGTTTTCTGTATGAAGTATTTTGAAATTTTGATCAAAATTATGATTTTGTTCTATTAAATGATTAGCGTAGTGGGAATCGGTTTTTCTTTTAGTATAACTTGTGTAATGTCCTTTTATTCTTTTGGAAAAACTTCTACCTGACTGGCCTATATAAGTTTTTGGACAATCTTTACACGTTAATTGGTAAACTCCCGATTTGTGATTGTTATCTAATTTAGATTTGTTGTTTTTATTAATTTACTAGTGGAATTTATAGTTTTGAATGCTACATTAATATTTAATTTTCTAAGGAATTTGGCAATATTTTCACTTACTTGTCCAATATATGTTATAAGTTTAAAGTTTTTTTTTGTTTCTTTAGGTACTGGGTAAATCAGGTTGATAGCTTTTTGTACAGTTTTTTGTTTAGGATTTTTTATTATCTGTGAGGTGTAACCATTATTAAGAGCAATTTGTTTAATTATATTAAGTTCTTTCTGAAAATTAATTTCGTTTAAAGGGACTGATATTAATCTATGTATCATACTGGAAAAGCTGCAAATTTGTGTTGTATAGGATGACAAGAAGAATTATTTATAATTGTGTCAGTATGGGTAGGCTTATGAAAGATTGAAAAAGTATGTTTATTTTTTTTTTCGTGTTATTGTTAAATCTAAAAGTTGATAGAATTTTCTTGTTCTTTTTCAGTAGTAAATTTTATGTTAGGATGTATATTATTAATGAAGTCAAGGAATTGTGCTAATTGTCTTTCTGTACCTGTAAAACAAGCCAAAATATCGTCTACATACCTGTACCAATAAATAAATTGTTTAAAAACGGGATGATTGCTTATTCTTTTTTCCCAAAAGGGTCCATAAATATTTCAGACAGTAAAGGACTAAGTGGGTTACCCATAATTAGTCCTTCTTTGCTGGAATAAATGTTCCCGTTGAATTCAAAATATTTTTTGTTCTAAACAAATATTTAAGGATTCCAAAATTTCTTGTTTCCTGATAACATTTATATTACTTGCAGATAGAAGTTTTTCAACTAAGGAGATTGTATCACTTATGGGTATACTGGGGAATAAATTACTAACATCAAATGATATTAATTTAGCGTTGACTGGAAGTGAAATATTTTCAATTTTTTTAATTAAATCTGCTGAGTTTTTAATTTGAAATTTTGCAGAAAATTTGTATATTTGGTAATTATGTCAATTAGCTTTTTTGAGAGTTTATAAGAAGGTGCAGAACAAAAAGAAACTACCGGTCTTATTGGGTAACCTATTTTGTGAAGTTTAATTAATGAGTATAAATTAGGTGGCAGTGGATTCATTAAAGTTAGTCTACTGATATCACTTTCATTAAACAAACTTTTACACTTTTGTATAACCATTTTAACTGTTTTTTGAAACACCTCTGTTGGGTCTCTCTTCAAAACTATGTACTTACTAGGGTTAAGGAATTCGAGAGTTTTGTTGATATAATCAACCTTAGAGATAGCAACAACAGTATTTCCTTTATCGGCTTTGGTAAAAATTATGTTGTCATCTTTTGCTTTTTGTTTAATAGACTTTAAGGTTTTTGAGTCATTGTTTGAGGTAATATTTGTGATATAGTCTTTTTTAATTATATTGGCTGCTTCATATTTTCATACAGAACACAAAGGCCGTAAATTGAATCTACTGGAATCACTTGAAATAAACAAACTTAAAAATACCGATACTCTATTAAATTGTCAATTAGACCTAAATAATTCCCCATTGTTAAATTTAAATGTATTATAACACTTCAATTATTTAATTTTAATAACTGTAAAATCTTTATTACCTATAATTAGACCATACCCCATATAAAAAAATGTTATTGTATTTACCTATTACCAAGAACTGATAAACCATAATATGTATACCTAGTCTTTGAAGAAATATTTGAAATTTTAGTTAGTCTTGAAAAAGCTACCGTGTTAGCGAAACTAGTCGCATAAGAAATAAATATTTTCTCATAAGTTTTAAATATAGTGGAATTTTAATACAAAGTGTATTTTCATTTTCCGTTAAAATATAATGGAATTCCACCGAGTATCGGCAAAGTCAGTTCAATTATTTAAAGCATATTTTTTTAAAAAGTTAAGTCATTATCTGAACGTTTAAAATATGTAAAAAAAGACAGTTATACCATATATGAATTTTAATTTAGCATCCCTGTATCATTTGGTGTTTAAAAAATACTTACGGTAAATAACATGATTCTTTCTGACGCTTCAATATCTTCAGCGCTGTCAGTTGCTGGCCCAAACCAATTACTGTCAATAACCATTGTTACTTTTCCTACACAAATAAAGGTGAGAATATTATATTAGTACAGTTTCTTTAAATTAAAAGTTAAAAATTTATAATGTAATTATTAATATAATATATATATTTATTATATATATATATATATATATATATATATATATATATATATATATATATATATATATATATATATATATATATATATGACCTTTAATAAATTACCTCCTTGTTTCTCTTTAAATTCTTTTTCATACATTCTATACGTCTTTCCGTGGGCAAGAATAAGATTGTGGGCACACTGGTAATCTTTAATGCCATTGCCATATATATTTGGTGCCAAAGCACCAGAACCGTATCTAAAATAGGAGCAATTGTTTAGAATATTTATCAAATTGACCACTAAATTAAAGATATTTCTAAAACTTCCACTGTTTCAATTTTTCAATTGTAAAACACGACAGTTCAAAAGGTATGCCTTTCAGGTAAATCCCTAATTCGTAAAATAACTACTCACAGTTTTTACTAAAATGCGGACCAGAAAGGTTAGTGGCAAATATACAATCCTTTTTTATTCTAAATTGAGCACACATATGCAGTTCTTGGTACATTCATCAAACGTACAGAATAAAGTTAAAAAATCATTGTCTTTTGGATTATTTTTTTTAACGCATAAATAAGTTATAATTCAAAAGTGGACTATTTCATTTATTCCCAAGAACATTTGTACAAGGTCTGCATAATTTATTATATTACCATTTCAAAGACATTTCTTTTTCACAGGTTTTGTCTTTTATAACATCTTTATAAATATGGTTCTTTAAAGGCTAAGGTCTCGCCAGGAGTTCTTGCAGTGGATGTTAATATTGGTCGAGATGTTTCAGAAAATCACATTAACATTGGATATGTCCACACACTTTTAGTAGTAAATAAAAATCACCATAACGTTAATATCCTAAATTATGATTTCCTTACCCATGCTCACAAGTTTGTTTTGGTTCATTAAAAGTAACCCAGTCTTTCACGTCATCTCCAAAGTTTTCAAATAAAAAGCGAGCATATTCGACAAACCACTCTTGGATTTGTGGGTTAAGAAAACCTCCAAGGTCTTCGATGTTAGTTGGATGATCCAAAAATACGTTGTTATTTATATATATATATATATATATATATATATATATATATATATATATATATATATATATATATATATATATATTTTATATATATATATATATATATATATATATATATATATATATATATATATATATATATATATATATATATATATATATATATATATATATATATATATATTTTAGAAATATAAATCACTGAATTTAAGTCGAATTAGATGTACTCACAAACCTTTTTTGGAGCAAATATTTATTCTTGCCTTTTAAAATACATACTTCTAAGAAGACAAGCTTTGTTAAAATTGTTTTTTTTGCAGTTTCTTTTAGAATATGATATTTTCGAGTAAACCACTAACCAGTAGAAACAGAACAAATTATGTTAAATTTCTAGTGTAAGGGGAAATAAAATTGAAAATGCTGGAAAACTATTATACTACTAATGCTTAACATAATATTTTCAAATATACCCTTAGTGAAAAGTAAAATTTCGGTTCTCTTGAGTTTAATATTCTTAATATTGTACCACAAACTTAGTTAGTTTACTGGTGGGTTTGGGCAAAAATTTTTGAAACAAAGGTAGTTTCCTTATACGGTTTCCCCCATAATAGACTACCATTTTTAATATTCAGTAAAATGTTAAACTAATAAAAATTGACATTTTATTACCTTTTTTTTTCAATTCACTCTTTTGGGATTTATATAAATACAGACTTACCCAAATTTTTAAAAACGTTTTAAGTAAGTGCCATTAACTATAATGCACTTTTAAAGGATTTGACGAAATGATTCATAACGATGAAAACCCTGATCTATTCACCGGACCTCTTCAGGATTCGGCCTTTAAATCTTGGATGTTTTCTGACGAGTTGAAAAACCCTGCTTTAAATAAAATACAGGTGCAGTTAAGTCCGGGGACAAAAGCCCAATTTCAATCCCAAAAAAGTGAAATGAGTCGGCCTTAAACACTTCGCAGAACTCTTTTAAAGTTTTTCGGGATTACTGTCGGGTTTATATTCTTTTTATTAAGTAAGCTTCATGTTTTCACGCACAAAAAACTTGTTGTTAAACTGAATAATCTATGAGAATTAAAACTAAACATTAAATGTGTTTAAATCTAATGATTTACTAGAAAAATGACCATTTACGAAAATAATTTTTTTCTAGCTTTGTGACAGGTGCCTACTCGATTAAAAATCTGTTAATTCAAATCCCAAAGGCCATAGAAGATAAATATGTAAAAAAACGTACTGACTTATCTTATCTAGAATTTATTTTAATGTCAAAATAGGTAGTCTATTATGGGAAACCCTGTATGAAAAATATTTCTCGCAGTTTTTTGGTATGCTATAGCTCTGAACATTCTGATGAAAAGTATGTATAAGAATGAAAAAGCGAAATATTTATTAATATTTCATTTTTTTGTTAAAATGTCATCTTGTTTAATATAAATATGGTATTAGACTCAGTCCTAAGCAATAAAATATATTTTCCAAATATATATTAAATTTCTACACAGGAGTGTTCTAATATTTTTGTGAATATTGGGGATGGGCTAATAATTTTATATTTTAAATGCATTATTATTGTATTATTAGGGCAGAAATATTAATTAGTCGCTTTAAGTTTGTATTTGCATTTAATTATTTGCGGGGTTCCAAGAAACAATTCAAATAATTTAGGTTAATTTTAGGTAGTAAAATGGGTTATTGTGTTAACAATACATTGTTATTTCCAAAACTAAAATACTATTCTATGGCTTTACATTAATGATTACTGCTGAGTCTTTATTGAGGTCATACTGGTAAAAAAACAGGAATAGGCATAAGCCAATAAAGGTTCTTATTTAAAATAGCAGTGCAGTTTCGAAAATATTTATACGGAACATTTAATTTGATTAAGGTTTTAAATTCAGAATATTTTTTTTTAAATACAATTCTTTAATAGTCAGTAAAAAAAAGAAATATAGTAAAAAACTGTTAAATTGAAAATATACACAAATTCTCAAGGATATCTAAACCTGACAACAATTTTTTATAAATAAATGTTTACATTTATTTAATCCATTTATTTTTTTTTAATTTTTTTTAATAAAAAAAATTTAAAAAAATTTTGCAAATACTCGAGATTTAATGTTGGAAGGTTTACAATTTGACTTTCGTCATGAATTTGCCATGTTGCATGCTTTCTAAATATTCTTTCTTGTTGAAATATCTCCCTTATTTAATTTGGGAACCTACAGGCTTCTAATATTTGCTAAGCCAACTCTTTATCGTTATAAGTTGGTTAGTAAGAGTAACCTGGAAGTATTTTTATTGACTTACTCTGTTATTGGTGATCGGCATAACTTTTAAGAATATGAAACTAATTATGTAAAAATCCAAACTAATTTTGTATTTACTGTTTCATTCTTATTAAAGTAAATCACATATTTAGCCCAAAATACAATTTTAATAAACATTTATTTTTCTAACTTAATTTTATAACTTGAAGACGTTAAGTAACTTATTAGCAGAACGTTGATACAAATATATTTTTTTAAATTTTGAAGTGTTTATAACTTTTTTAAAGGTTATCTGAAAGTTTTTAAATGTAAATTGAGTTTGTGCTCTTTGTGCACATATCTATCCCGGGGAAATTTTTGGATCGAAGGTCCCTTCTTGTATTTCTGACGTGTAGCTCAAAGAATATATGTCGTAATAAATGAATTCATCACATCAATTTATGTTGCAGAAACACATCTTGTAACCTGGAATCTATTTTTCTATAGCCACAAGTGCGCAAATATATTTTCTAAATGTTTATAAAACAATAAGTATGTCAATTTAAACAGTAAATTTTCCTTTTAGTCGTGACAACGCTGCCTTAATAAATTCGAATCATCTTTAAAATTATTTAACCAGTCTTAAAATAACCATGGTAGTGATTTATACTACTTTCTTATACGTTGTTATATATATATATATATATATATATATATATATATATATATATATATATATATATATATATATATATATATATATATATATATATATATATATATATATATATATATATATATATATATATATATATATATATATATATATATATATATATATATATATATATATATATATATATATATATATATATATATATATATATATATATATATATATATATATATATATATATATATATATATATATATATATATCTCCGGCCCCGGAAATCAAACCCGGGTCTCCAGCGTTCAAGGCAGAGTCACTGACACACTCACATACGGAGAAACAAGAATGAAAAAACAGTAAAAGTTTAAAATATATTTTTTTCAATGATGCTATAAATATATTTTAACTTCGTATTAAAAACACCATAAATGGTCAACATTATGGACTATATTTTTCTATGAGTTTCTGTAATATATTAAATTAATGCTTTTGTAAACAGTTATTAAACTACACTTTTTATTTTTACAAGCTAACAGAACCCATCAAATGGTTTTTAGTTAAAAGGTAAAACTTCTATAATCATAAATTAAAATACTTTATAATACCTATACCACCCGAAAAGATAAAAAATAAAAAAAATAAACAATAAATGTTAAAACATGTTACGTTAAACGTGTTGAAGGTTAAAATACTTTCTAATATCCATACCACCAAGAGAAACAAGAAATAAGTAAAACTTTTTAACTCATAAATTAAAACATTAAAAAAACAACTTTACATGTTAATGTTTGCTAAATAAAATTTTCGTGATACCACTTTTTTAACAAAAAGAAAAATTAAAGTTAAATAATTTCTAAAGTATGACTCTTATTTTCTTTTTAATTTGAAACTTTTAGTTTTGGGAAGACCTGTATAACTGTTGTTATAAAAATGCATGGGTATTTATTTGGAATAGTTTTGACATATTGCTAATAGCCAATTATTCTAATAAGTTTATTTATTATTTAATTATTTTTTTAAGTTAGTGAATGTGCCAAATTTTTCAGGCCTGTCTGAGCAAAAAACCAAATAATTTCTGTAAAAAAAATTAAAAAGTTACATACTTCGTGAAATATGTTTGGGTGTATCTAATTTTTTTTTAATAAAATGCAATGGTAATGCAACTATAATAAAATATTATTAGTAAATATAATTTGCTCCTAAAGCTTTTTTTCCTTTAAACAATATTTTATTTTAAACCTATCCCGCTAAAAGTATCTTTACTGAATAAAGAAAATTTACTTTATAAAAAAAAATACAGGCTGTTTCAAAATTCAGTAATAATATATTAAGGTGGTATTTTTAGGGTCAGAATAAGACTTTAAAACATGTGTCCTAAAATGTATCCCCTTCGAGCTACAGACATCTTAAGTTGCGTATAAAAAGACAAAATCTTACAAAAATTTGCATACCCCCGATATTTTAAGCGGTGTATTTTTATTTTTTTTTAAAAAAACGTGTTAATATGATTTTAAGATAAAATTAAACCACAACTAACCACAACTAAAGATTTAAAAAAAAATCGCCGTTGAAAAAAAAGAAGAGCAATGGCATAATTAAAAATAAAAAGAAATAGGGTTGTAGGCTGGGACTGCTTGAATTAGTAATGCTTCTTTACGTTATTGATTAATTTTGTGTTAAATAACCACATTACTTTTTTCACTGTTGACACAAAAACATTTTCATCAAAACTGTTAATCTCCCTTAATTCCCTCCTTAAATTTGGTTTTTACCTTTTTTACGACAAAAAAAAAGTACACCATAAAATAACTGGGCTATGGAAATTTTCGTGGGATTTGATGCAAAAATGTAGAAACAGTATGAAATAGTTGTTTTTTCAAACTTACGATAGGTGAAGCAAGGAAAGGGTGCATTTTAGGATAATCGTTAATACGAAAAAGAGTCTTATTTTTACCTGAAAAATATGCCCTTAAAATATTTTTACTGAATTCTGAAATATTCTGTATAATAACATTGAAATAAAAAAATATTTTATAAACATAATAAGAAGTTATCTATTAATTTTTCTCTACAACCGTTTAGTTATGACGTTTTTGCCTATTTTTCTAGTATTTGGGTACGATATCAGACTCATAACACAGCTAATGGTATTATGAATATATAACACAAGTAGTTTTTGTAATATATAATGAACAAAAAATGACTAAATATATATTATTTTTTGATACAAATTTTTACTACTAATTTTTATAACTATCAATAACCCATTACCAAAACAATAATTGCTACTAATAATGATAATAAAAGTAAAGGTCTGGATAAGGCTGTTGACCGGTTTGGCTCGCACTTGGGATGACATACTACTTACTCACTAATTGCATTGATTTATCACCTTTTTGCCATCACACCATGCCAAAAACTAGTTGTATACTTTCTCATATTTTGATCGCGACTTTTTTGGCAATGATGGGTTTATTGCAACCCAGCAAAAAAACCGATTATTTTACGGTGCGCAAGCCAAGTCAAGTAAATCACCGTGGATTATTTGACTGGGTAACAATACAATCACGGTTTTTTACGGGGTTGGATCAAACTCAATAATTCTGTGGCACGTACTATAGAAAACGAAGCTGAAAAAAGTGTAAAACCTGGCAATTTTTTTAAAATGCATATATTGCATTAAAATTTGGGATTAAGCTTAACTTACCCTCCTCTTCAAAATCTTTATGATGCCGATGGGCGCTCTTTATTTTTAGGAATAAAAAGTACCCTTTATTACTAAAACCTTTAAAACTATACATTAAAGATTAAGTTAAGTAAAATTTGACTCAAATAGATAAAAAAAAGTAGTATTTTGTTTTTTTAAACTTTATTTAAAATATTTCAGCCCTTAAAAATAAAATATATATATATATATATATATATATATATATATATATATATATATATATATATATATATATATATATATATATATATATATATATATATATATATATATATATATATATAAATATGCCTTTGGACCGTCGAAACACCGCTTAATATAAAATCAGCAAAGTTGAGCGATGCTGTATAGCTAGTTATTGGATAGAGGACCAACAGCGAACACCACCGTATCCATTTGGAAGACCTTACTTAGACATTATTGTGGGTAGCTCAGAGATAGTAGCTATTTGTATAATGTACTATAGAAAACGAAGCTGAAAAAAGTGTAAAACCTGGCAATTTTTTTAAAATGCATATATTGCATTAAAATTTGGGATTAAGCTTAACTTACCTCCTCTTCAAAATCTTTGATGATGCCGATGGAGCGCTCTTATTTTTAGGAATAAAAGTACCCTTTATTACTAAAACCTTTAAAACTATACATTAAAGATTAAGTTAAGTAAAATTTGACTCAAATAGAAAAAAAAAAGTGGTATTTTGTTTTTTTTGAAACTTTATTTAAAATATTTCAGCCCTTAAAAATAAAATAAAATATATATATATATATATATATATATATATATATATATATATATATATATATATATATATATATATATATATATATATATATATATATATATATATATATATATATATATATATATATATATATATATATATATATATATATATATATATATATATATATATATATAAATATGCCTTTGGACTAGGGTTCATGATTTCTCGAGTCTAATTTCTCGGGTCTTCTCGGGTTGTCGAGAAATTTACAAATTGTGTGTACTACACTTTGTAAACCGTCTGAGCTCAACTAGAGTCGAAACACTAATGAACGTGTGTGTATTACAGTGTTGCCAACCAAGCTCGCTAAAAATTCCCAATTTTTCTGTGAAAAAATCCCTAGAATTCCCTAGATCAAAATTAAATAGAAAAATAATTTACGAAATGACTTTATTGTCAAAAAAGTTCAAAAAATACATAAAAATAAAATCTCATGGTAACAATAGACATAGGTAGCAAAATGAATTAACAAAAATAAAAGTTTCTAAACAAAAAAAAAAACAATTCTAAAAATTCTTAAAATCAATCTTTTTTTTATAAAGGTTTTCCTTCTTCATAAGACTTAAATGCTTTTCATTTAATGAATAATTTTGGCAACAGTTTTCACTAGAAAGACGAATTAAACACACTGAATTTAATGCCTCACTGGATAATTAATTTCGCTTTTTATTTTTAACGTCGGTAACGACTGAAAATACTCGCTCAGTCTCGGCATTACTGTGGGGCAACAAATACACAAACTTGACATTTCTTTTTTTCCCTTAGTATTTTGTGGGCAACAACCACAAAAATACGAAAGGCAACAACATGCAGAGGTGCTAAGTAGCAGTTGATCTGTAATTCCCCGAAACCCGATACCACGAATTAACCCGTATTAGATTAATCAGCGCAACAAGAAGCAATTTTTGAAAAGATACAATGGTCAAACCATAACCCAGGGTATAAGGATTTATTAGGTACTTGTCATTAGTAGTCCATTTAATATTAAAATTGATTAATTGACTGAAATTCTATAAATTGAACTGAAAACAATCCAAAGTTGAAAATTCCTTAGATATTAGATAAAATTCCCTTTTTCCCTATTGTAGGAAAAAATCCCTAGAACTAGGAAATAATTTCCTAGGTTGGCATTACTGGTGTATTACCTACTGTATTGTATAATGTATAAAACGACGCCGCCAGAGCGCTTGCCGCGCGCGTTCGGCGAGATCAAAGGGTACCACTGCGCTTTGGCGCAAATAGTTTTATTTTATAATTTCATAGACTCAAATATGATTTTTCGAGTTCTCGAGTTTTCTCGAGCTTGATTTCCCGGGAACAAAGCCCAACGATTTCCCGGGAATTCTCGAGTCGAGAATTCCCGGGAATGAACCCTACTTTGGACCGTCGAAACACCGCTTAATATAAAATCAGCAAAGTTGAGCGATGCTGTATAGCTAGTTATTGGATAGAGGACCCCCAGCGAACACCACCGTATCCATTTGGAAGACCTTACTTAGACATTATTGGGGGTAGCTCAGAGATAGTAGCTATTTGTATAATGTCTATGGTGGCACTTTTGCGTTGTCTAAAAGATGCCGAGAAATGCAATTTCTGCATGTTTCGGTGCTTGAACAATGTTGAAAAAACGGGGGGATAAAATGGGTTCGACATCTAAGAGTCCGGTAATCATGGTACCTAGTATTTGGACTCAATATAAACCTTTGTGGTCTGTCATAAACATAAAACAAAATCCTAAAAAATTGGAAAAAAAAAATCTAAATAGGGTAAATGGGACTTATTTTTAATTTTAATGGAAGAAAAAAAAATAGTAGTCAGTAAAATGCCATATGCATGTTGCCATTGACCAAAATTAAATACCATGAGTTGATCCTGATACTTTTTGTACAGAAAGCCGGTGCCATATTAAAGATATGAACTGCGAGTCAAATTATTTTTATTTTGTAGCATATTACGGGGTCTTAAAAGTGACCTTATGGGTTGTCATTTCCTAAAAAGATTCTCTGAGGTTTATGTAAAATTTTTAGAATATTAGATATTTAATTGAAAAAAATGTGATTCGTGCTATCCCTAATGGTATTCAGCATTTTGTTTACGCCAAAGTAAAATGAAACGTAAAAACCTGTTATTTAAAAAAATATATCGTTTCTTTTAAATTAGAGCATGTTATTAGAAACATATCCCTTACTTTTTGTTAACCATACCGCCCAGTTCTACATTAACAATTCTGTACCATTTATTATTCGTATCTTAGAAATTACTCCAATTTAAAGAAATAAAACATATTTAATCCTCTAATCGATGCAATTAATTCGTGAAACGCTTCACCAAAAAGTTCCTGCAAGGGATGCTGAATGGGACGCCTCTGTCGGTTGGTGCAGGAGACAGGGCGGCGCCTGACGCGCGTCTCTTTCGACGCCGACGTCGTTTCTTCCTTCAAAACGGCGCTCGCCACCGATCCTAACGCACTTTAACCCTCCACTCGCGATCGCGCCCTAGTTCACGCAACACGCGAATTTTTGAAAGACAATGTAGATGACAGATGATCCGATAAGTCAAAATCTTAGTGTTATGAGCCAAGGTTAGGGAAGACCTATAAAAGACAATCGGAAGAAAGATTTTTATCTATAAAATTTGGTGGATATGTGGAAATTGTGATTTATTGGTGGAAAAAGCTAATAATAATGTTCGTTGTTAAACCTTATTGGTTATTTTCATAACAGTTTTAATAGGGACTAACTAGAAGTGCTATATCATGGGTTCTCCTAAAAACTCAGAAGTAAGGTTTTGGTACAATGCTTCAACAAACTTGTCTGAATATGATCAAAGTATATCTGGTCATCCAGAGCATTATATGCTCCTAACAGAAGATATAGACCAATACTATAATAAAATTAACCTTTCGAATATATCTGATTTTGTAGTTTACGTGCAGCAATTAAATTGTAGCTCTATCGGAAATAATACGAACGTGTCGTGTTCAACAGGCTTAACTAGTGACAATTTCCATAATTATTGGGCATTAGTATTACTTATCGTCCCTATCTTAACCCTTTTCGGAAACGTGTTAGTAATTTTAAGTGTGTACAGAGAACGGACTTTACAAACTGCTACGAATTACTTTATTGTGAGTCTGGCACTGGCAGATCTTCTTGTTGCTGTAGTAGTTATGCCGTTTGCGGTTTATGTACTGGTAAGTTTTGTTTTTAAGTGCTTTGTTAGTGCTAAAGCGCTTACATTTATATCAATTTATTAAAAACAAATCCAAAAGCGGACGAAAGAAAAAAGTGTGTACAATAGTGTTCTTGGGACGTAAAATATTTTTTTGTTAAAATATTTTTCGTGCAACCTTACAAATATTTGCATATTTTCTTGTTATTTTTAATTGTCACTCCTAAAATCATGGAGTATTGCCTGAATATTATCTGTTATTCAACAGGTTTATACCAGTTCTTTGTCTATGGTTGTAATTTAGAAATCAGTACCTTTAAAACAGTATGTAAAAAAATATTCAAAACATTGAATATATACATCTAAAAGAGAGAAACATGTTAAAATTTTACCAAATAAATAAAGAAAAATTAATTTAAATTTTTTCATTTATATTCCTTGCACTCTCTAAAACATCTTTTTCTTCAAATACGTTTCTCAATTTCTTAATCTACTTATTTTTATTCTTATTTTTGCGTTAATAATGTTATACATGTTTTAGATATATTAGTTTATAAAAGAACAAATTATTTTTAAAAGAATCTTATATTCTTTATCAATTTTTTAGGTATAATAAAAAACTTTATGACATTTTACTTTTTTCCAAGCACGGATAACGATCTTACAGGGAGAAAAACATTTGCATATTTTCATCTTTTTAATTTAATTCTCACCTCCGTCCTAAATAGGACGTTAATATAATTTATCGAATAATAATTGTTAAAAAAATAAGAATAAATTATTTTATGACCAAAAAATAAGAATAAAGGTATATTAATTTACATCAGGCTGAAAGTAAGTAAAATTGTTCGGAACATAATTAAAAATAATATTTTAAAATTTCAAAATACCCCATCGTTCCGGTACGTAAATATTGACTGGAGGTCAAAGGTCAAAAAAATGAGTTTGTCGCAATTTTGTTCAAAACCATATGTTTTATCGTAAAATTACTTAAACAAAAATTGTAGATCATAATATTATCTATAAAAGAAGGTATTTATAATTTTTTTCCCAAAAACCACCGTTCCTGAGATATAATGATTCAAAAAATTGGTAGCGTCATTGTATGCACACGTTTCCACGCTACCTCTGAGGTAGTAGGGAGGGTTTTTTTAACGTGGTTTTTCCAGTAGGTCTTTTCCACAGGTCTGTTGTGATTCTGTTTAATTAGAAACTGTTGCATAATAACAGATATTTGCAAGGGTTGGAATTGATAAAAGCCATGGAAATTAAAAAACAGTAGCAAAATTTATTCGTCCAATTCATAATCTTTAATTACATTTTTTTATTGTCCTTCTTTTTGATCTTCTTCATCTTCTTTTCTTCTTCTTCTTCTTCTTCTTCTTCTTGATCTCCTTCTTTTTTTTTTTCATCCTGGGTGTAAGTGAATTGCGTCAATAGTGATGCATCGCATGTCTGTTCGTCGGTATCAAACGAATCCTCTGCTGTTGGTGATTCAACATTAGACGACCGGCCTTGACAATTCGTGCATGCCAGAAAAAAAAGTCCAACTTTTTTGCAACCTTATTTAGCGCTGCAATTTTTTTTTACATTGCAAAAAATTGTGTTTAGAGTTTTTCCGGCGCAGGTGGGAGTAAAATCTGAATTGGTTCTAATGTATTTTTGACCAACTTTCGACCCCTATCTTTTGGGTCTAGCTAATAAGCAAGCCACACTTAAACTTGGTAATATACCCGAAAAAGATGCTGATGAGCAGCAACTGATGTTGGACGAAGACAAGCTAATTGCACTTGTTTTTTATTTCGAGTGTTTTTAACAAAACATGCATATTGATACTTATCCAAGCAGGTTTAAGGAGCTCCGTACATACAAAGAAGAAATCAAATTCCCTTGGAATTAACTTCTTGTAAAGTTGAATTACTTTTTTTAAAAACTTCAGCACATTGAACTAAATCTTGTTTTTCAGACATTTTTACTTCTCTAATAAAATGCAATGTTTGATTTTACCTGATATTCTTTTAGTTATACTTATTTTATATTTCAAAGGTAAAGTACAATCAGCGAAAGAATAATATTTTTACTTATATTACAGCCAAGTGACGTTCTTATGCATACAATGACGGTTACAACTCGTTATATTTCAGGAACGGTAGCTTTTAGAAAAAAATTGATACCTTTTTTATACTTAATTTTATGATCTTTAATTTTTGTTTAATGTAATTTTAACTTAATTTTTTTCTATGTACCGGAACGATAGGGAATTTTAAAATGTTATGTTTTAAACAATTTTACTCACTTTCAGCTTGATGTTAATTTGTGTACCTGTGAATGTCTAGATTGAAAGGAGTATTTTAATAATTTCAAATAAACTTGCTATAGATGAAAACAACAATAATTGAAGATACAGTAAAGTCTCCACCGCCTAAATTGATTCTTTGTTATTTTTTTGTCCAACTTTTATACCACATTTAGTTTAATTTGGGTATTGTGCTATATATTATTATCATAAGGAACAATTCACCATAAACAGACAGTAACACTCAGAGACAGATACATAAAGTGCCCAATTTACATACACTTTTTTCAGTGACAATTTTTTTTTGTGGTTTAAGGACCTATTTCATATTTTGTTTTATTCCTTAACAAGAAGTTAACAGAAATACAAAAAAATATTATAAATTAATTTCTTATTTTTCTTTATAAGCTATTTTTACCACATGATTAATCTTTTTTCTTTTTTACAAGATGATTCTGTCTACATAAAAATGTCTTAGAGAACACGACATTTAAAATTAAAATTAAAATCCTTTTCCCAGGCTAAAAGATTATCTTGTCACATTGTCACAGTTTTTATAGAGTAATAATGCTTAAAGCGTTGTAATATAATTGGGTAAATACATATTATTGACACTTTATATGATAAAAAATTATATATAAATAAATATACACAGTTGACTCACAAAGAGATCCCCCAAAAATTATCTAAATAGAGGGAGCAGTAAAGATGTTAAGTGCTGAGTTCTAACTATTTTTATTTCCAAAATCTAGCTTTCGCCTACGTTTGTAAGCTATTACAAAAAACAAAAACGTTCACACAACAAACACACAATTAGGTGTTCTTAACTTACAAAATATGTATTAAGTTCTCTATAAGGTCAAAAAGATACTGGAGCAGTAGGTCATAAAAAAGTATCTTATGCAATGATTATGTAATGATGACTATTAATACACGAGCATTATCCGGGATACGCAACGAGCCGAAGGCGTGGTTCGTATGGTTGATGCGAGTGTATTAATAACCATTACATGAGAGTTGCATACGATATAGGAAAACTATAAACATTCTATTTATATTTGTATTAAACATTACAATTGTAATTAATCCGATTTCTTAAAAATATTAAGATTATTTATTGTGCAGTTTGAAAAGTTTGATCCAGGTCCTACTGATCTGGAAGCGGAAGGAATATTTACATTTATTTCATTTTTGCTAGTCTCAATAAAGATCAATATTGTATTGGAAATGTTGATTTTATTCTGAACCGAATTATCAATTTAGCCTTCCGCCACTAAATTGGATTTCCAGCCACCATGACGTTTTAATGTAAAAATATCACCACCGGCATAAACTAATACGGTTGCAGATTTCCTTCGAAAACAATGCCCTGTATATAAATTTGGATCAGGTAGATTAAAATATGTTTGAATTTGCTCTCCTAAATTACCAAATTAATTAATACCAATGTTTTGAATTGTGCATTTTCCATTAAAATAATAAACAAAAAAAGATGGGGTGGGACACATTTTTGGCCGTAGATTTATATATTTTTCAGTAATTTCGTAGTATTTGCCGGTAACTGTAAATATTTGTTGTACTTTTATTTTAGTTTCTACCACAATAACAATTAAGATTCCATTCATACCATTGACATTTTCACATTTAAGGTCATTTAGTTCATGTCATCGACATGTTCCCATTATTCCAAAACTCATTGCTACCTTAAACAAAAAAAAAAAATAAAATTAAAAGCAGGATGACCTAGGCTAGCTTTGAACCCGCTTCTTTTACTGTAGTCTAGTTCAAATCTAGTGCCTTAGCCCGCTTCGCCAAGTGGTAACTTACCAAGTTTTCTCGATATTAATTAAATATATCATGCATGCAAAATGTAATCATCATAAAATGCAATGTTAGGTAGATTCTTACTTTTATAAATAAAAACTTTTTATCGGGTGTGTCGTCGTTAAACGTTTTTATTTGTTCAGGTGAAAATATTTTTGATTTTTTTCCCATATATTCTTCGGACTTTCGCATTAATAAAGCATTTAGCCTATTATATTTAGTAATGTCTATATTTAATTGATATTAACAAACGATTTTATTATTGAATAATGTGTCCATGTACTAGATAATTTCATAGTTTTTATCAATTCCTGAAAATAAGCAATTAAAACATTTTCGGAGAATGTCTTAATATTATTTGTATTTCTCCAGTCCATAAATCGTTAATATAATTTTTCGTACACTTTCTTAGATTTCTTGGGTAAAATATTTTGTACTGCATTTTCTGCTATCTCCGATATGTGTGGAGGAGTAGATGGTAATTTTTCTATATCGCTGATATCAGACATTTTAATAATATAATTATCGAACTTTGGCTATATTCTACGAACATTTAATACCTACTGATTTTGACAAATAAAACAATAAGATAGGAATCTAGGACAAACGTCAAATGAACATCATGCTTGATTGAAAAATTATGGGTTTCTATTGATTACAAATCTGTATCGGTATGAAAAATCGATATCATAATGGATCTCATTATAAAACGGATTTTGGGCATCTAAGTTTGTGTATTATTATATGTAGTACGGGTGTGTAAGGTCCAGATTGGGCAGTCAAATTAAGAAACAAAACAATTATGAAGCGTTCCCTAAGAAAGAATACAGTCCACTTATTTTTCACTTTACCAGAGTTAAGCTTAAAAAACTGAATATAAGAATGCAGAACAAACAGCTATAAATGGTATTAATCGTAAAAGATGGGAGATAGTTAATGTAAAGAAGAAATAGAGTCGGTACCAATACAAGAACCTCGTTAATTGGCGAAAGCTACAAAAGTAACAAAAAGACTTCATTAGAAGTTTAGGTGAAAGATCGTAGAAAGTTTGTTTGGAAGCGCACCATGCGAGACCTTGTCAAAAACCTTATATATGTTAAGGATAATAACCTTCTTGTTTCAGATATTTGTAGAACAAATAGCCTGCTTTGTTTTTTTGTGACTGAATGCGTACTGCCGGCTTTCATAATTTTATATATTTTTATAAGTTCTTTATAATTTTAAAATTATTGACTTTTTATAACCTCTAAAACAAGGGAAAAAAGAGATTTATGCCCATAAGTAAAAAAAATGTTTTTTTTCGGAAATATCTTGCACAGTCTTTAGGCTCTCCAAAAAACTTCCTTGTCATAAGAAATCCAAATTATATAGGTAGAAATGCAGTTAAATAAACTATTTTAAAATGTCCTTTGTTGTGTTTTTTTTTTTTTAATTTAGTATTTACAATACAATATAAATATTGATAAAATAAATTATTGTATATCATCTGTTCATAAATTTACACTAATTAAAACTTACGTGTTGCCTGTATTCCCAGGATATTAATTAATGGGACTCTTTGGTTATAGCTAGGAATACGAAATAATTGGCTTCTAAGCGCGGTTTTACGATGACGTAAAACCGAAAGCCCGGCGACTAATTAATATATATTGAACCTATAACAAAAGATTTTTATTATTTATATGTAATGCTGCAAACTATAGCTGTCTAGTGTTAGAAATCAAGTTGTTTTACTCTTTATTTATCCTAACACTTATTGGATCTCTAAATTTACAGAGAAGATATATTTTTAAATTCACTCACTTTTAAAACTTTTGTACTCTTTTATAATTTAAAATTAAAAGCTCGAGCCCTAAATTTTTATTAACAAGTTACACCAAAAAAACTTAATATAATTTGATTTGAATTAATTAATACGTATAAATAATAAATTTAAATTTTGTTACAAAAATTTAAAAAATTTAACTTATTTTTAAACAAAATATTAAAAAAATTAAAGTCAACATAAAATAATAATCTAATATTTATGCCTTTTTTTTTGGTTGGACAATGACACATCTATTTATTTTAATATTCAAAATATTATTTATTACTTGCGGAATATTTATCAAATTTATACTACAAAATAAGTATTCCCGTTACAAGTAGTCCGTAATCCTTTTAAAATATTTTATTGGGTATTTATGTTAGGTAGGATCACCGACCATTTTAATATAGTAATGTAAAGTAAGGATTTCTAGGATTACCTTTGGTGTTATGTGGCCCAACATTGCTGTCTATAGAGAAAAACTGGCCTGATTAATTAGCCAAGGGTATAAATAAAAATTATACATGTTTTTTGAATATAATTTGTACCTGTTATTAAGCCCAGGATATAAGAGTTGCAAAAATCAAGATTGTGGAATAGGTAAAATATTCAGGTGTCATATTAGACTCTAAACTTACCTGAAACCAACATCTACAGAAAATAGGAAAGAACGCGAAGATGACGAGGTACATATTTCAGATCGAAGTGAATGGTAACAACTCGATTTTCCCAGCACGTTTAAAGACATCATCTGGTACAAAGATAGATCCAAAATCAAGCAGGGAACTGGAGCGGGCGCGTTTAGTGAAATGAGAAACTCACAATTATCCATTCCATTAGGAACACACGGTTCTCTATCTCAAACAGAAATATATGCTTTACTACACTGTGCAAAAGAAAACAACAAGAGGGCTTATAATAACCAGCAGATCTGCATAATAACAGACGGCCAGACATCACTAGGGCTAGTGCCCCCAAGGTAACGCCCAAACTAACATTGGTATGCCAAAAAGAACTGAAAATCCTTGGAAAACGCAACAGGGTTATTCTCCCTTGGGCACCGGGACATTTGGGAATAAAAGACAATGAAAAAGCGGATGAGTTAGCGAGACAGGGATCATCCACAAAACACTTTGCACCAGAACCTGCCCTTGGAGTGACCAAAACCACAGCACGATGGCAAACTAGAAAATGGATCCGAAACAAACCCTAGGAATACTGGTCTAGCACCAGTAGAATAAGACATGGAAAAGGCTTCATAAAGGGCCCATCCAAAAGAACGAAGGAAGAACTACTCAGACAAAGTAGGAAAATACTTCGCATAACAGTAGGGTTGCTAACAGGGCACGATAACCTAAGAGGACACCTACACAAGATAGGCTTATACAATGAGGATTTAAGTTGCAGAATGTGCGACGAGGAGGAAGAAACAGCCTACCAAATCCTGTGCGAATGTGAAGAGTAAAATTACAAAAGACAGGCATTATTTGGGCAACCGAAAATGAGCCCACAGGAATATATCAACCAGATAGTCTCATGGTTATAGAGACTTGTAGAAGGAACAAGACTTGTGGGAGAATTGGTATGAAAGAAAATGGGAAAAAAACGAGATATAAATAAGTTCTTTTGTTTAACCAATCACACTTTCAAATCATTTCCGTTGCAACGCTGTAGAAGACACCCTTAGTGGCTATTCATAGTCTATTTGTTTATCCTGGTTCTCGCCTAACTGTTGTTCGGTGTTTATTACTTACTAAGCTAAATCACCACTCATCTGTTAAAAGTACGTTATATTTTATTTGTGTTCCATCGTAAACGAGCGACAAATTCCGTAAGGAATATTTTTAATATTTTGTGTACCTCACACTAGCTAATTTGATTTGGTTAATGTTTATCTTTATTTTTAAAATGGATTATTGTACTCTATGATTTTGTTTAAGATATAATTTTATAACTAAAGTTATTGATACCATTATTTATATTAAAAATCGGTATTACTAGTTAGTAAAGCAAATGATATCATAATTCTAAATGTGTTTAAATATAACAAAATATTTACCAAAATTAAAGTTAATAAAAAGCAACCTTGCAAAATATAATATATTTATTTTATTGCTAAATTAGTTAAATTCGTTAGGTAAAAAGTTGGATTGGATTAATTAAGTAAAAGGAAGGTGTGTGTCATAAAGTTACAAATTATGAACAATATGACCATATATATTTACCAGAAAATGTATTTTTGTTTTGATCCTTTTACTTAATAGTTAAATATAGTGTTTATTCTTTTGCTGACTAAGATTAACAGTAATTTTTTAAAGTATTGACCAATAATACGCCAATGACACTTTTTAAAAATTCGGTCTCTGTTGGTACAGTGTATTAATTAATCACTCAGAGACAATTTTTAACCACCCCATTTAAAAATGTTACCTACATATAAAACAAAATATTTCTTTTATTTCTAAAAAATAGAGTCCAAGTGTTGTAGCGATCCCACTAATTAATTTATTTAAGACAAGTTACAAAATTTTATTTAAGAAAAACCTTTAAGAAGCTTATCTAAAGTTATTTTATTTGTTGGACGAAAATACTTTTCAAGTTATTTATTTAAACGGATTGTTTTTTTTTATTATTATTTGTATATAAATGATTTATTTCATATCGTGACAAAATTAAATAAATGTAGAAAAAGAAAAATAGTATTGAAAAAATTACTTTGGTGCTATTATTACGTATACCTGACCATATTTTATTTAAGTAGCAGCTGTATGCCTATCATTACGAACTGAGAGGTTTAGCTGATAATAACATACTCAGTTACAATATTAATTAATTATGATTAATCCTAATAATCCCCACGGTTCACGGTTTGCATCAATGATTGGGTTTCGGAGCGGTAATTAACTAAATACGTTTAATCCTTTATTATGGGGGTTAAAACCATTGGCGTTGCTGGAAACGATATATATTTAATTGTAGATGTTTTTAAAACCGTTTAAAAAGGTTGTGTTAATGTAAATTTGCATCCCGTAAGCTATGATTTAGATGAGGCTGATAAATATTGCGGATGCACGTTTTGTATCTAGTGATAAAGTTTCTTTATTGCAAATTGTGCATTATAAGTAAAATGTTTTTTCCGTCAAATGAAAAAAAAAATAATAATAAAAAATTAACTTAATAAAATAACGAAAAATCTTAATTAGACAAGAGGCAGAGAATGTTGGCTTGGTTTCTAGGTAAAGTATTCCAAAATTTATATCTTGTAATATTGCGTTATTTTTAGGTGATAAATTATAAATAATTTTTATTCTATTTTAAATTATCACACCTATTTTGTTAAGAGAAACACGGAAAAAAATAAAAAACTCCTGTTACCGCTTAATCCGTAAAATTCTCAAACAAATAGGAAGAAAAAAGAGAAAATTGTCTCGACGGTTGTCTCTACTCCAATTTTGACCAAATTTGGTGTACCGGTTTTTTTTGGAGCGCTGATCACGAATCTGAAAACAATCTTTTTCGGCAACGTTTTGTTTTTGAGATATTTATCATTAGAGTTAAAAATCAAACTAACCCTATTGTCACCATTCCTCCTTCTTTTTGCACAAAATTTTTGAGTTGTACATTAAATTGGCTTTCAATATTTTATAAACACCCTTTTTAAACTTGTTTTTATATTTATTTAACACTTTTTTTCCATTTAATTGCAAACCTCCACTATCAAACGCCGTTTACGCCGCAACCATGTATACACTAGAGATTTTATTAGCAACTATAGCGGTGGCCTTTGATATTAAAACTTTCCAATTTAATGGAAACAAGGTAAAAATAAATTTAAAAAAATATAAGGTGCTTATGAAGTATTATGTGCCAGTTTAGAGAAAAAATGATAAATTGTGTGCAAAAAGAAGGGGGATATAGTAATAAGGTTAGTTTGATTTTTAACTTTGATGATAAATATCTCGAAAACGGAACGTTGCGCAAAAAAAATGTTTTCAGATTCGTGATTAGCGTCCCAAAAAACCTCTAAATACCAAATATGGTCAAAATCGGAGTGGAGGCAACTTTCGAGACAGTTACCAAAAATGATTTAGTAACCAGCGAGTTTGCACCCATTGTACTTAAAGCTAAATCTTAAGAAATATATTTGGGTACCAATACATGCAAAGTATTGTGTAATTGACTTAAAACGTGTTAAAATAATTACGGCTTGGATTATGTAGGGGAAAAACACATGTTAGTAAATTTTTGTAAGAATTTGAATATGTGCTTTTTTTAAATTCTATAATAGATGGATGTTTGTGAATAAATAAATAGAATCGAATAGTGCGTGAAGCTGCTTTTAATAAAATATTGTACTGCTTAAAATCTTAAGTGTTAAATCGTGTTGCCAAAAAGAAGGGGAACTTAAAAAATAAAAACTGCAAATTACTGATGTTACTTTTGTTTAGGTTAAACAAAATATACTTTGTTATTACACTAAAGTAAGTATATTACATATAGTTTTTTGATTTTCCTTGCATTATTGCAAGTATTGCAAATTTATTAGTGGCGCGAACGGTTTGTAGTATCTTTTCCTTTAACTTTTTTTTGAACAAATATTTTTCCTCAATATTTAAAAGCGCTATTTAGAGATAATTTTCCACAATCTGTTTATTCAAGGATTTCTTTTTTAAATATATTAAAGCTTTGCTTATAACAGGTTTCGTGTTTTTTAGTATTTACATAAAATATCCAAAAATACGCACCCTCTAATCTCCTTACGTTCATTTTTTGAATTTGAATTGAATAAAATTGTATTATTTTCTAGATGGCGTATCTCCTTTTTCGTCACTAGGAAATTTTGGTGGCACAATATGCCATAATATTATGTTTTTTTTAAGTATCATCTTTAAAAGTTTGCTTGTATATATAAATAATTTAATAAAAAAAATGAATAAAAATTTATTTTTATGCCTCGATATAGTACTAGTGGAATAGGGTAAATATAATTTTTAACTATTTATTTATGATTTATTAAAAGTTTTAACATATTTGGCTTAATATATACTGTATAAGATCTTTTTATTCATCGTCGTGTAAAATTATTGGCTGATTAAAAGTAAGTTATCCTAAAAGCCTTGTATAAACGAACTTTTGGGTAAAAATGTTGCCTATGATAAATGATTTTTAATAAGTTTTTTTTTTGTTTAACTTTATACCTATTTTTTGTTATTATTTTTATTTTACTGGGCTTTTATAAAATATAATTTAAATAAATAGTATTTTTTTATTAAATAATAATGAAGCTAAGTTTTTATTCACTCAAAAATATAATTTGCAAAAATATTCTTCTTAGAATTACATTAAACTTTAATAAAGCTTTGCTTATTTGCCAAGAAGTTTTTACCTTCATAACTTTTATTGTCTTTTTTATTTGAAAAAATTTCAGTTTTTATACCTTTTTTATATTACAAGATATTAATATAAAAAAGCATTATTCTTAATAATTACGTTTAAATATCTAATAACTGTGTCTTGGTTTCGGATTATTAAATTGTTAAATTTTAGGTTATGTTTAAGATAACTCGTTTTTTATTATGTCAGCAAGGGTAACATGTTTCGATGTTTTATTAGGAATTTCTTATTATGTCAAACCTATACACTCTACAAATACTACTCTTTGCTTTTTTGTGACAGATTTCAGTGAATTTTATTTCTCATTTTTTATTTTTTTTCCTAAGTATTGTTTGCAAACATTGTAATCTAGAGAAAATATCATTTAAGCTGGTAATCTTAAAATGGGAATCTATGAACATTTAACATAAGATTAAACAAATGCTGGGTCAGGTTTAATGTGGCCAAGGTAACCGTTCTACAGCTACCAATACAAAGTAAATCACAATTACTTTTTAAAATATTTTTAAATAGATAATAAATAGGTAAAAGTACCGAGAATTTGGAAGTTCGAAATTGGCAGTTTAGCCGGCGTTTAGCGGGAGGTTCTGAATACTGGGCTACCCCATGTTGGGTTGTGTTCGTACTAAATTAGGGGGATTACTACCGAAAAATATATTATATTGCTTTATTTCTCTAGGTCAGTGTTTTTTAACCTTTTGTGGAACGCGGAACCCTAAACCACGATATTTTTTTCTTAGGAACGCCTATTAGTAGTAGTTTAATGCCTTTTTAGGTGGAAGTGCTAATTAAAAAATATATTTATGGCTCGATTTTTTGTTTGAGATTTACCCGGGATATTCATTATCACTATAGAAAAATAAACAAGTTAGTGGAAAACTATCTAGGTGTAGTTGTAAATTGTGCTATAATTAAATTACTTTTTAGTAATTAAATTATAAGTATTTATTTTTTTGGTGTAATATTAACAATATCATGCGAATTTTATAGCTACATAATAAAATAGTATAAAAAAATTTGGAATAAACTTTATTAGTGACTGTAAAACAAATACATATTAAATTTTTTAAAATGATTAACATACATATAAATTTAATTTTCTTCTACCTTAGTGGGAAGGTTGAGCTTGTTTGTGTGAGACAAGTTTGTCAAAATCAGGTTCAATATTTGAAAGTTGTATGCGCATATCTGCTTCAGCATTAAGCTTACTTCTTTGGTCAGTCTTTGTAAGAGCATACTTCAAAAATCCAATTTCATAACGGTAAGTTGTAGTAAATGGTAGTAATTTTTTTACGGCGCAATTAGTAATTTCTGGATAATCACATCTAAGTTGGGCCCAAAAGTCTAACAAACTAGTCGAGGCAAAAGTAGTTTTTAGGCTTTCATCAGCTGCTATATCCATAAGTTGCTCAATTTGTTTAACTGTCAGAGTTTGATATACATTTTTAACATCGATGAATGGATTGCGAAGCCAACTTAAATCATCTTCTCTAGTTGGAAAATATTCGTTGAATGAAACTTGTAAGCTCTGAAGATGGTGGGTTATCTCTAAGGTTAATTCTGGTGAAAGTGGAGTATTTGACTCGGATATAAAATTATGAAGTGTAGGAAGGCACTCAATTTTTCCCGTATTAACGCAGGATTCACAAAACTTTATTTTTTTTTCTTAGCTTCAATTTTGTCATGAAGTGAAAGTACTGAACCTGAACCCTGAACTGAAAGATTTAATTCATTGAGACTAGCAAAAATATCGGCTAGATAGGCCAGACATTGTAACCACTTGATATTAGTTAATTTTAATGAAAATTCCAATGAAGAAACACCAAAACTTCATTTCGCAAAGTTAAAAGGCGTGTCAAAACTTTTTCGCGGGATAACCACCGCACCTCTGTGTGAAGCAAAAGCGTAGTGTACTCGGCTCCCATTTCTTTTATTAACGTCACTGCCTACTAGAGAAGATAAGTTTTTCTGGCTTTTGTTCATTTCTCCTAACTTTCGTAAAAAAAATCTATAGGTTTGTCTTTGCACTCAACATGATTTGTTTGTTCTTAGCAGTTTTGCTGGAGCTAATAAGATGTTGTTAAAAGTTTTATAACACAGTACACACTGGCCGTTGGGAGCACTAGAATCTTCAACAAAAACAAAACCATAGGACAAATACTCTTGGCAGTATTTTCGAATTTTGACCTTCTTATTTGCAGCAGCAACAATTCCTGAAGTTGTAGGCGTAGGCTTATTTCTAGTTTTATTAGCGTTGCTCACATGTTCGTCGTTACTTTCGTCATCCTGGGTTGATTCCATCTCTCGTCTTCTCTTTAAATTTCCGGCCATTTATCCAAAATAAATAAATATTTTACAATAAATATACAAGAGGTCTAAAACCAACACCTTCAATAATACTATTATCCTTACGCGTAATTAAAAACAGACAAATAATCGACGCATAAAATCCCTTGGCGATCTTCGACCGAAATCATATTCAGCAACTTACAACACGATATATTTGCGGCGGTGGGCGGCAACAGATATTACAATGGCGATACTTTGAATATTTTTTTCTTTACGTATCACATTTTCTTGTGGGGTGATGCCATATATTTTTTAAAAATTTCTTTATCGCTGGCGAAACCCCAAATGTCTCTTCGCGGAACCCTAGGGTTGCGCGGAACCCAGGTTGAGAATCACTGCTCTAGGTCATCCGTATATTAACCTTTAATGTATTATAAAAGTTATTTTAGAATCTATTAGTTATCAAGAATAGGTCCTAAAATATATTCTTAAGGTGGCAAAAAATATTTGGTATGCATTATGATCTCTTCCCGACATTTTGACGATATAGTATATTTAAATTAAATACATATGGTTATTTTATATTCTCTTTTATAGTATATAAAACTAAAAAGCCTTGACATCTTAACTGAAGATGTGGGTTGAAAATAAAATATTTTATATTTGACTAAATGTTGGTAAGCATTAGGTTCAAGCCTAATCAAAAATATTTCAAACGTTTTTTTTTTCGAAAAATTATTATAGTTAAAACTGCGATATGTGTTTTTGTATGACGCAGATTAACTTTTCTCACATATAAAAACATATTTTGCCAGGACAGAAGTTAAAATGTTTCGTTCTTACATTTTTCTTAAAATAATTTACCGTACCGCTTCTTTAACGAATACTCCTCATAAAAATTTGTTAATGTGTAAGATTTTTCCCCATACACAATCTACAGAGCAATACAACAAAGACACTTTAAATTAAACTTTATCTACAGTTGTTTAAGACCTCTTATAGAAAATTTCGTAACTCGCGCGAAGCAAATTGTTTAAGACTTTAGCTAAAACGTGACAACTACGCATAGCCCGGTGGCAAACCCCCTCTAAGACTGTAACGCGTGTAACCTTCGAGAGCGGCGCCTCCGACGCGCAGAACGACAAAGAACTCTAACGAAGTAGCATTGTTTATAAAACCCTTATTTTTTAACCAGTATTTTTTAATGTAAAAGTAGTTAATAAAGCCGATAAGAGATAACAAAAGGTTTTTGTCTTTAAACCGTACATTTTGGTCCTTCGTAACGAATCTTCAAGATAGTGAATCAGCTAAATAAATCTAAAAAATACAGTGCATTTGCCAACCAACATCGCCATTATTGCAAGTGACCACCGCACGTCGACCGATCAACGTTCACGACGCTGGATTGCCGGTGAGTTTGTTCCATTTTATCCCGCTTCCTAGCTTAATTTTCACCTGAATAATTATGTAATATTGCTTTGCTAATTATTTACTTTAATTTTATAGTGTAATATACACTAATTTATCAAAGATTTTACCGATTCTATCTTTGTCGTTCTCAAAATTTGCTTTATATTATCGAATATTATTGATACCGATTTTGTCGATTTGACAATGCTTTACCGATTTTTTTATACTGTATAACGAATTTTACGAGGTTTTCTCAATTAATTACCGATTTTCTTACTACCGATATCTATCTATTTACCGAATACTTTATCGAAAACTTATAATTTGATTTATTTATAGCTATAGCAATTAAACGAGGTTTTCTCTAACAAACATTACCGATTTTATTTTAATTACCGATGTATATCTAATAACCGAGTATTTATCTAACGAAGCTTGTTATTACCGATTTGTATCTTTTTACCGAATACCATTTAACGAAACGTATTATTATTACCGATTCTGTTCTTAAGCGATTTGTATCGATTTGCCAAGTACTATTTACCGAAACTTGTTATTTATTATTTACCGATAGCGATAATATTATCTATACCTATTGTTTTGCAAGTTTTTTTGCTAAACAAAAAACATTTACCGATTTTTTAACTATAGATTTGTGGTTTTTACTGCATATATCTTTATCGAAACCTAGGCCTTAAAGTTGCTACAATTATTTACCGAGAACGTATTCATATTTTGTTTAATTTGTACAGCTTTATAGTGCTTTTATTGAAAGTGTTTTTGGTGTACCTATTTTATAATACACACAAATAAATGTGAGTTATTTACTAAATATGTAATATTTTAGTGAATTGATACCTATTTTATGTACTTATGTATAATTTGTTTTTTAAAATAAACGATTTAATACAGGGTGTTGATTTATTAACCTACCTATAAAATAAAGAAATACTTCCTTGTGTTTTATTACCGACTTTTCCCTTTATAATTTATTTGCAACTATACATAAACTTTTATTTGTTTCCGTTAGTATCTATATACCGATTAATATATTTTTTATTTATTATGGCTGATCAAGAAAAAGCCCTAAATATAAAACTTGGAAGTGTTAAAGGGCAGTTAACAAGATTTGTCAAATTTCTCGATGATTTTTCTTCACATTCTGATTACCAGAACCTATCGACACGCCTTGAAAAGGTGGAGTCAAATCTTTTAAGTGAATTTGATCATTATCAGACTCAGATTTTACTGTTAAATCCTGATCATGACTTTGATGATGAAAGAACCGATTTTGAAGATAAGTTTTATAGCGCTTTAGCACGCGCCAGATCATTACTTGACAACAGCCCTTTAGCACAAATTCCAAATCCTCAGCCACAACCTACACATGCCACGCATAATGTAAGATTACCACCCATAAATTTACCAGAGTTTGATGGTTGTTTTGATAAATTTACTCAGTTTTACGATACATTTAAAACCATTATTCATGACAGTAAGACACTTACACCAACACAAAAATTTTATTATTTACAGTCTTCATTAAAGGGTGAAGCCCTTCAAACTATACAGTCTATACAAACAAGCGAGGCAATTTTTGAAATACCCACTTTAAATAGAGAATCCAAAGATGGTTTACGACATCTTTTAGATATTTTGCAACAAAATATTCGATCTTTAGAAGTTTTGGGGCAACCAGTAAAGTCCTGGGATGCCATTCTAATCTATTTGCTTAGTTCTAAATTAGATAACACTACTCGCCGAGAATGGGAAACTTCTATTAAAAGTTCACAATTACCAAAGTATACCGAATTTATCGATTTTTTAAACAAAAAATGTCAAATGCTAGAAACGTTAAATTTTAATTCAAAACCATTAAACACCAAATCACAGAGTGGCCGTGTTCTTTCTCATTTTTCTCCAATAAATGCTAAATGCCACTTCTGTAAAGGAACCCATTGGTTAAATTTATGTCAAAAATTTCTTAATCTGTCTATTGATGCGAGACTAACTGAAGTAAAAAATATGAACTTGTGTACTAATTGTTTACGTTCCAATCATAAATATAAATATTGTAGATCCGATGGCTGCAGAAAATGTAAAAATCGCCATCATACTTTATTGCATTTCGAACGAAATTTTCCCGAATCAAAAAATACTAATATTTCTAGACACACCCCTAACGAATCTAAACGTCCCGTTCAAAATCATGAACAAAAAGAGGAAATACCATCCCACGAGGTTGTCACTGCTTTATCAAATAAAACAAATTTTTCTCACATTCTTTTATCTACAGCGAATGTCTATATCTATGACAAAGAAGGTAGCCCCTTCTTATGTCGTGTACTTCTTGACTCAGGGTCACAATCTAATTATATAACTTATGATTTAGCTAACAAACTACAACTTCAATTTTTAAAAATATCAATCTACCAGTAAGTGGTATTAGTCAAAGTCTAATAAATATTAAACATTCTACGAGTACTGCTATCAAATCAATTCATAATTCATTTAATACTAAACTTAATTTTCTTATTATCGAAAAAATCACAGACGATCTTCCAAATTTCTCCTTAACTCAAACAATTTTAAAATTCCTGAAATATTAAATTAGCTGATACTCAATTCAACACATCTAATACCATAGATCTATTGCTTGGTGCAGGCATATTCTATAATTTGCTTTGTGTCGGTCAAATCAAGTTAGGAACTAATATGCCTATTTTACAAAAGACTCACTTAGGCTGGATTATATCAGGCCCTGTACCAATAAATCATACTCATAAAAATATAATTTGTAATTTAAACATTAGCAATCTAAATATAGAACATCAGCTAGAAAAGTTTTGGCAATTAGAAGAATGTCAATCTACCAAAAAATATTCACAAGAAGAAAGGGAATGTGAAGAATATTTTATGCAAACAACCACTCGTGATAGTAATGGTAAATTTACTGTCAGTTTACCGACTAAAAATAATTTAATGGAATTGGGTGAATCCAAAGATAATGTTATTAAACGTTTCTATTCTATTGAAAAACGCCTAAGTAAAAATCCGCTATTAAAGGATCAGTATTGCGATTTTATGCAGGAATATATTTCTTTAGGACATAATATGTCCGCAGTTAACGAAACAGATGATAACTTTTCCGATAAAAGGAACTATTATTTACCCCATCATTGTGTAGTCAAAGAAAGCAGCTCCACTAAAGTAATAGTTGTATTTGACGCTTCAGCCAAAGTTCTTCCGGTATATCACTTAATGATGTATTAAAAGTCGGGCCTACGATACAGGATGACTTACTTTCTATAATAAGGCGTTTTAAAACCTATAACTACGTTATTACCGGCGACATCGAAAAAATGTATCATATGGTTAATGTTAAGGAGTCCGATCGAAATCTCCAACGAATTGTTTGGCGTTCAAACCAGGAAGATGAACTCAAGACTTATCAGTTGAATACCGTGACTTACGGAACGGCTTCTGCGCCATTTTTAGCTATTCGTTCGTTACACCAAGTAGCGTACGATAATATGAATGAGTTTCCTGAAGCTTGTAACATTATTGTACCCGATTTTTACGTCGATGATTTAATTTTCGGAGCTGCAACGATATCTGATTCTATTCGAATAAAAAATGAAATATCCGCCTTACTTGCTAAGTCAGGATTTATACTTAGAAAATGGATGTCAAATGATAAACGAATTTTAGAATTAGTTAGTGATATGTCCCTAAATGCTTTCCTTAATGCACTAAGGCGCTTTTGTTCTAGATGTGGTGTACCTACTACAATCTACTCGAATAATGGTAGCAATTTTAAGGCCGCGGCTAATGAATTACACAATGTGTATAAATATTTAATAAATAACCAAGGCTCGGACAATATTCATGATTATATACGCGAAAATAATATAAAATGGGTTTTTATACCTCCAAGATCTCCACACTTTGGGGGATTATGGGAAGCTTGTGTCAAATCCACAAAACATCATCTAAAGCGAATTTTGGATGATGCTCATTTAACATTTGAGGAACTTTATACCATAATTATTCAGATTGAAGGAATTCTTAACTCCCGACCTATTACTCCATTGTCCGACAATCCTAATGACCTAGAAGCACTTTCTCCTTCCCATTTTCTCATTGGGCAAATGATAACTTCACTACCACAACGTGATGTAATCAGATCACCTATCAATCGTCTAACCAACTATCAGAGGCTACAAAGATGGTTCAACACTTTTGGTCCAGGTGGCAGAATGAATATCTAACTACCCTCCAACAGGACAAATGGAAACAGTCCAAGGCTGAAATGCTGAAAATTGGTATGATGGTTTTACTAAAGGAAGATGGAGTACCTCCACTACATTGGCAAATTGGCCGAATAACTGAAGTCCATCCAGGGGAGGATCAACAAATTAGAGTCGTCACTGTGAAGACTGGAAAAGGAACTTTCAAACGAGCTTTTTCTAAAGTGTGTCCACTTCCAATCGAAATATAGTGACTTGTGTTTAATAAACTAAGTTCGCTCCTGATGGAACTGTTAAGACTTTATTGAAACCGTTATCAACGCCTTTCAAGTGGGGCGGTATGTTTAAGACTTTAGCTAAAACGTGACAACTACGCATAGCCCGGTGGCAAACCCCCTCTAAGACTGTAACGCGTGTAACCTTCGAGAGCGGCGCCTCCGACGCGCAGAACGACAAAGAACTCTAACGAAGTAGCATTGTTTATAAAACCCTTATTTTTTAACCAGTATTTTTTAATGTAAAAGTAGTTAATAAAGCCGATAAGAGATAACAAAAGGTTTTTGTCTTTAAACCGTACACAAATCGTACAATTTCTAGAGCAAATTATAGGCCGGCAAATTTTCAAGAAGGATGCACGGGATGGCGGTAGCGTTATGGCTGATAGGAGGATTAAGGAGACTTATTCTTTACGTAGACTTTGGCACTAGGAATGGGAACGGTGTCTCCACTATATGTGGCATCGTATTCGGCTATACGATGGGCACTGGAAACAGGAAACGGTGACTCCATCATTTGTGACGAAGTATAGAGGGGTCACCACACCTAGACCAGTATATGCTGTCACTTCACCACTTGTGGCACATCAAACTGCGGGGCATTATGACACCTAATTGAGACTCTTTTCATTTAAGGTACTATAATACTTGAAAAAGCCCGTGAAATATAGAGAGACTTTACTAGCTGCAGTACACAGTATAAAATACAATACCAATCCCCTTAATTAAGTCGGGCTACCCCCACATGGGGTAGCCTTATGTCTGGTCAGACTATCCATTTATTTAATTACTTGAAAGAAGAGTTAAACTGCACTTAATTATCTATTATTAATATGCCCGGGACCAGGACCAAAGCGGTCTCATTAAAAACTTTTTAGGGGTGTACCCAATAAGATAAAAAAAACATGAATACAGAACATATTTACAACTTTTAATTATCATTTCTATAAAACTTTGAAGGTTTTGCGTTACTAGTACTATGTTTGCTGGTTTGATTAAAGTCTTTATTTTTACTAGTCTAGGAAAAATATTTAAGTTGCTTGACATAATATTGAATGTTTAATCACTTTATCTACAACCGTTTAGTTATGACGTTTTTACATAACTATTTTTTCAGTATTTGAGATATCTTATGGGACTCAGGATACAACTAGCAGTGTTATAAATCTATAACACAACTAGTTTTATAATTAAATATACAAATATCTAAAAATATTTTTTTTTACCTTTTAAAACACGCCCTGCTCCTGATGATGATACTAGTCACGCTTTAACTATAATGGTTTGGTTCGCAGTCGAAAAAGCAAACTATTTACTTTTCCATACATTGATTTTTCACCCTTTTGTCATCACACCTAGTTAAAAACTGGTTGTATATTTTCTCATATTTTGATTGCAACTTTTTCGGTAATAATGATTCCGTGGTATGTACTGCGGCAACTTCTACGTCTGAATGGAGGCCTGCGAAATCGCTCATCGTAATTTTTTTATTTATTTCTTTATGCAAAAAGAACGCGCCTTTACCTGACAGGACGAACTGACTTTTCAGAAAAATGGACAATGTGGCATGAAAAACCAAGCTTATTTCACGACATTTAAAACGGTGTCTGGCTAAAGTAGGTATAATTAATAGTAACCAAGACATGACAATTCAAACTTAAGAAAGTAGTCAATATTTTGTAGTATTGTATAAAAAGAAATAAAACATTTTCTTTAACCACATCACTACCAGGAGGCTGGACCAGAAAAGAACAGTAAAAGGGCTAGTACACCTGTCTAAGGTGTCAAATCTTTTTAACTGAAACAAATACACAAGAGATACAACAAGCCCTGTAGGCTGCAGTGTCGAGGCGGACAAAACCTCAACTTGTGTATTTACTTTATCAATCAATCAATCAATCAACCACATCACTTGTTTTACTAACGAGTCATAGAGTCTAGACATGTTTTTGTCATAAAGAATATCATCATCAGCCTAAAATAAAATAACTTATAAGAAAGATGTACAAAAGGCCAACAATTACAAAAAACAAAAAACATTTTAGAAAATTGTATTAAAAAAAATCATCTCTTTGTGTAATAGTCACCCTTTGTACATGTTTCTTATAAGTTATGTTATATTAAGGGTAATGATGACATGTTATTTTCAGTATGCTGTCCGCAGTCACAATGATTTTTTTTTAATATAAATTTATTGTTTTTTTTTTGTAAAAAAGTGTTATTTTTTAACGGATTATAATTACACACGCCTACAAAAAAAGTGGTGTTTCCTGGGTATCGGACAAAGATTTTCTGGCGTATTTTTTTTCGCTGAATACGAATCAAAAGTCAAAATTAGGAGTCAAACAGCAAAAAATCGAGAAAATTCTAAAAAACCGACACGGTACATTTACCGGCAGAAACCTGCTACCATGGCATGTTTGGACTACGACTATATAAACAAAAAAAAAAAAAAAGATATACAAAAAATTTCTAAAAACACAAAGGAGATCTTTTTAAATTGTCTATAAACATTTTTGATAAGATAAATAATAAAGAAGATATAAACGAAAATGTAATTTTGACAAAAAATATCTGTCCAAAATAGCAAAAAAATTTTTTTATGTGACTTTTGGGTTTTTTACAAATCACTTAAAATTTGCGAAAAATATCTACAAATAAAAAATTTAATTTTTAAATTTTTTCCAAATGTACACCTTAAAAAATCCTGAAAATTCGTTTTTTAATTATAACTCGAAAAATATTGCATGTAGACAAAAAAGTTTTTTAACTTAAATTGAAAGTTTTTTAAAAATACATTGTTTACGTTATATATTATATAAAGTTTTGTGTATCTTTTATAGTTTTTAAGATATTGACGAAATTAAAAAAAAAATCTTGACCCCCAATTTTGACTTTAGATTCGTGTTTAGAGAAAAAAATTAAATTACTTTTTTTTTTATTTAAATCAGTGTAATGTAAACAAAGAGGATTTTTCCTATTGTTTATGTGAACAAGTGAACAGTATATTTATACCCAGAATTTCGTACTGTTAAAGTGACTAAATTCAATAAGCCCACGAATAAAGTGTCCTTGGAAAGACTACATTTTACAAAATTAGTGTACCGGGTGTCCAAATAAGATAGGACGCCGGCTGTATTTTAGAAAATATTTATCGCACAGCGTTGGGGAAAAATATTTTTAGTAAAAGTGGTGAAGAGAAATTTTTGGAAATTATTTTCAGGTTTCTGAAATGGCCGCTAGGGGGCGTAACTGCAATCTTCAATCTAAAAAAAATGATGTTTCTGTGAATTTTTCTCTATGAACCTAACAAAAAAATACCTGTTTTCTAAAGTTGAGGATAATTTGAATCTTTTTTGTTTTGAAAATTTTTGCTCTATCTCTAAAAGTAAAGTGGTGGGGGGTATTTAAAGGTTTCAGTAAAAAACACCTCGAATCTTCGAAACGGCTAGACCGATTTTAACAAACATGGGCTAGTTAAAAAGAGCTATTCTTGGGCTATAAATGTTATATTATTTAAAGTTTTGTTAGTTTAACATGTCGCCGTTAGACGGCTTTTTCCGAAATTCCGAGAGAAATTTTTTCAAAAAAATTAAATGCAGTAGAATGACTTTTTTTCAATAAAAAAATAGCTTGGTTATGCTTAAACAAGCTCGCGAAAACCATATCTCGATATCTTGTTCCTTACCTAAAATTTAGACCAAAGAAAATTTTATACGTCAATATCTTAAAAACTATAAAAGCTACAAGAAATTTTAGATGACAGAAAATATGTATTTTTACGGAACCTTTAATTTAGGTTATATAATATTATCACCTAAATGCAATACTTAGGAATAATAATCAATAAATAAAATTTTAAAAATTTTTTTAAGGTACCCCTGGAATTCAAAGTTTTAAATTATAACTCGTAAAGTATTGCATTTAGACGAAAAGAATATATAACCTAAATTAAAGGTTTTGTAAAAATACATAATTAATTTCTTATAAAATTTCTTGTAGGTATTATAGTTTTTGAGATATTGACGTATAAAATTTTCTTTGGCTTAAATTTTAGGTAAGGAACAAGATATCGAGATACGGTTTTCGCAAGCTTGTTTAGGTATTATTTAGCTACTTTTCATGAAAAAAAATTATACCAATGAATTTAATTTTTTTGAAAAAGTTAAGAATTTCTGTCGGAATATCGAAAAAAGCCCTCTTGCGGCGACATGTGAAACTAACAAAACTTCACATATTATAACGTTTATAGCCCAAGAAAAGTTCTTGTCAACTAGCCTAAGGTTCTTAAAATCGGCTTAGCCGTTTCGAAGATACAGGGTGTTTTTTACGGAAACCTTTAAATACCCCCCACCACTTTATTTTTTGAGATACAGCAAAAATTGTCAAACAAAAAAGATTCAAATTATCCTCGACTTTAGAAATCAGGTATTTTTTTGTTAGTTTAATATAGCAAAATTCACAGAAACATCACTTTTTTAGATTTAAGATTGCAGTTACGCCCCCTAGCGGCCATTTCAGAAACTTGAAAATAATTTTCAGCTATTTCTCTTGACCACTTTTACAAAAAATATTTTTTCTCCAACGCTGTGCGATAAACATTTTCCGAGATACAGCCAGCGTCTTTTCTTATTTGGACACCCGGTACATACACGTCTCAATAGGTCTGTCTGTTAATTGTCAGTGTGAAATAAGTACTGTAAATATCCATCTTGAAAATACAGTTGTACTGACTGGTTCTTATTGTTATCCAACAGTTTTATTAAAAATAAAACCGTGTAGACTCTTATACCTTTTTGGGAACATTCATTGCTAAACTTGTCTTTTAATATTTAAAAATAATGTAATTACTTGGGGTCGGTTATCGGTTAGAATAATCATATTAAATTCACAAAGTCCAAGTATGCCTAATTGTTTTTAGCATTACTATCGCTTTTTTTTCACTTTTTTTATCTATTTTTTTTTGTCTTATATAATTAACGACTTTGCCACAACTAAATTTTACAGGCGTATTATAAATGAGCCACAAAAAGCCTTCAACTGTCGCTTGCTTTCCGTTTTAACTTTAGCTCTTTAAAAGCGGTAAATATTTATGATCCAATTTATTTTAGTGAGTTTTACAAAATGCAAGAAATAATGGAGTTTACATGAATTTTCCTTTACCCTTTTCTGTTTAATCTGGACAACTCTAATTTAAATTGTGATTGTCCTTTTACTGTTCAAAGATTTATGTCCCAAAATAAGATTTTGTTAATGACCAGGAAATTGTGTTTTTAAAACGAATTGTATTAGAACCAGTTTGAAAGGATTGATCCAAATTTTAAATGTACATTAGGCATATGAAGCTGGCGCCTCGGTATTCACATTTTTAAGTTTCCACTGTACAATATATAGTAAAAGCTACGTAAGATATATATTAGCGGACAAAGAATATAAAAAAAAAATTAAAAGAAAATAGAAAAAGGTAAAAATAGAAACTACAAATGAACCAGACATTCAAAAATAACACTGATCTACAAATTTAAAGTTTTTATTACAAGTTCTATGCCAGCATTTTTTATATGCAATTAAAAGTTGTAGGTAAAAATTAAAACGAAAAAAAAATTAAATACAATCAATTATTAACACTATTTAACAATTAAAAGTAGCATTAATATAAACGTCATTTTTAATTAATATTTTCCTTGCTTTTAACTGCTTTCTTAAATACCACTTAACTATAATTGTAATCACCAAAGTAGTTACTATTCTTTCTTTTTTTTTAATTTTTCTTATATACACAAATTAGGGTTTTTTCCATAGAAAAATTTAAGAGTTATCTACTAACATTGCAGCATTGCACTTTGTTTGGTATATTTTTTCCATACTTGTAAAATCATAATAAATTTGTTCCCTGTTAACGTCTCTTCAGTTTTTGAAAAGTATTCTTAGTGAAAATGTAGGAAATGTATTTTCAACGATTTGGTATATCCCATCTTCATAATCTGTTAAAGGGTGGTTTACAATTTGTGGATAATTCTTTGTTATTTCCTAAAAAATAGGTTTTTTTGCCCCTGAAGTATCGTTTACATTCAGAAATCTTACAATTTTTTTAGTTTGGTATTCTATAAAAATTCCGTTTTTATCGTTGGCCTCGCTCAGTCTGGGAAATTTCTGTTACAGAAATCAAAGGAAGGTAAATTGGGGTATAAGAAATTAGCTCTATTCTGCGTGGTAATATCTTACCTTATTAGAGGTGTTAGATAAAAATATCAATCAAAAATTTAATGTTTGGGTTTCCTATAAGCCATAAGTACAGCAAATAGCATTGAACGACATTTTCCATTTAACCAATCTCGTAACCAGTTGGCATAAGTATTCCAGCATTTGGCTTTTAACCAAGTTTTTATCTAAAATATAACTCACAGCTTCTCTTAAATAAAAAAATACCATTACTTGTGTTGCTCTTAAAGGTAACATTGTCTCAAATATAACCAATGTTACTTGGCTTGTTAAGACAGTGGTGCATCATATTGAAATAACTTAACAAACAGATAAAACTCTTACAACATACGTACCTATAAACGCATTACCTTCAAAGGTATCACCTATGTTGTAAAAAAAAATCCGACCTGTTAAAATATTTAGGAAACAGGACTTCTGACGAGCAGGGAAAAATCTGTAAGACTAAACTACTTTTATCACTTACATTTTCTGTTATTGTTACTGTCATTTTAAAAGAGGTACTAAGGAAAAAATGCTTTTTAAAAACAAATGTCAAAATTTGTAGGTTTTATTCAGCCATAATTTTGGAAGCAGGTAGCTACGTGTAACATATCAAAAACATGTTAATTTTGTTAATAACTACATTTTTGTCAAAAGTATTCCTTATCTATAGCATGAGCAAAAACCAAAAATATAAAGTAAACTACTGTAAATGTACTTAATATATGTATTAAGCTTATCAATGGACAATAAACGAAAATTGTATTAATATTAGAAAGATACGTATAATTTGGTTTTTATTTCTGTAAGCAGCAATTCAGGAAAATAGATTTTGGTTAAAGTAGCAAACCCTACAAACCCTAATATTAAATTAAGTTAATATCAATATAAATAATGTATTCTGGGTTTACCGATAATTTAATAATAAAAAACATTACCAATATTTTCCCGAAATTAGGTAATTACTTACCTAAGCGGTAAAGTTGTCAGCTTTACCTCGACAAAAAATTATTTAAATTAGGAAAGTTAGTACTGATCGCTTTTTAATGTATAAAAGCTTTTTACAGAAAATTGAATTTCATTTTAAAAAATTTGAACATTATAAAAATGTAATAGGCTTGGAGTTTTCCTACACCAATTTAGTGAATTGCCTTACTGTAAAAATTAAAAAAATATATTTATGTAAGAAATTTAAAATGTTTATGATAACTTAGAAAAAAGGAACCAAAAATGTTACATTTTAAAACATTGTCAAAAATTTAATTTACTAATAAAGTTTTATTGCTTTTGCTTTATAATATTTTTTTATACGGTATGCCGAATTATTTGTGGCGCGAATTTATTAACAAAGTATTTTGAAAATTCTTTATTGTACACTAGGTGTAATCTGCCATATGTTCTCATTAATGTTATTCTTGTTGTGTTAAAAATAGAAGTAAAGTACATTTCCTTTTAGATAAAGGTATTGTTAGGGCGAAAATTTATTTCCAAGCAACATATTTGCTACATAAAAAATGCGCTTTATTGGAACTTTGTACGTCATGTGTGATACTCCTGGTAGATGCTTAATTTAAGGTTTAAGTATTTTTAATAATATTTCTAGTTGATTAATTATTGACATAAAAGTAGTAAAAGGTAGTTCTATATGATCTTTTAAGCTTACTTAAATTACATTGCAGTGTATAGATACCGGGAGTTTCTCAGTGGTGGTTCCTCCTTTTTACAATATTTTAATTCATTATGGTGGAAAAATAAAATTTGGTACGTCAGTATTTGACATAAATATGCATTGTTTAATCTGTATACTTTTTTATCACTTCGGGTTTCACCGGCAATGACTAGTACATTCAAATTTTAAATGGGACCACCGGTATGTTTTCTCTTATTTTAATAGAATATATCATTCTAAATACAATAATGCCTCATATGACATTTTTTGACACTTCTGCATTATTATATTTGTTTTTTTTTTTAAATTCTGATAAAGAGCATCTTGTTTACGGTAAATCCGTAAATTTAAGATCAAACAACCAAGAAATGTAATTATCTTCTGTTTTTTACGACTTCTCTGGACGACCAAAACGATAATTATACAGTTTTAGTACAGAATATTTAAATTATTGGGTATATTCTGGACACTTACACTAAATACCGACTATGGGGTACCTAATTACTTGGAATAAAATGCTTTTTTGGAATATAAGAAGCTTTCCTAGTTTCATTTAAAAAATGCCCAGAGATCTTGTACGGGTGTAACAGTTTTAAATTAGTTTTTCTAATAGTCATCCTTTTGGAGATCCATCAAGTCATGGTAAATTTGTCTTAAATATGTAATTTCAAAACTTTGTAAATACGGTTATATTATAGGTGAAAGTGTCTTTATTAAATATAGACGCGAAGAGTACAGTATTCAGGTTCTGTTGCTATGATAATTGGATAATATTTTATTTAGTTACGTTATTGACAAAAAGTGAATCTGTAATACTACCTTCAATTATAAATGGACATGTTCAGTAAAAAATCTTAACATGACATTTTGAAATACTAACGGCCGAGTGATGATCGCGTTGTTAAATTTAGCGATGGACTTAGCAATTGTTAAAAGTTAACAACGGTTTAGAATGTTTAACAAAACGTCATTGTCAGTGTTATTCAATGATTTTAGTAGGCCACCTGTCAAAATCTGACATTTTGTTAAACATTCTAAACCGTTGTTAAATTTTAACAATTGCTAAGTCCATTGCTAAATTGAACAACGCGATCATCACTCGGCCGTAAGCTTTTAAAACCGCCGAAGCACCCCTAAGAATTGTGGTATTATAAATGTTATTATAAAATATAGAGGTGTTCGGGACAAATTTATTGATCCGGATAACACAATGTTTTTTATGTATTTAAAACTCGTAAATACAAATATGTATATTAAAATGCTCAATTGTTGTTAAATTTTTTGTTATAAACAAAAAAAAATCAAAGTTTGATCCGGTAACTCACTCAACTCAAATTTAATAAAAACATAAATAACACTTTGCTCGCTTATAACTCTTGAACTATGCATTTTTTGAAAAATGTTACGAAACAGGTTCGCCTTAGAAATGTTTAAAGAATTAAATATTAGCACTACTGGATCAAAATTCGATTTTTTAAAATTTGTTTAGGAGAATAAATTTAAGAATTGAACACTTTAAATTATATATTTGTATTCGGTAGGTTAAAATACATAAGGAAAACATTGTTTCCCCCGGATCCATGAATTTGTCATTTCATTTCATCGACATTTCTTGTTCTTAGAATTTTGTCTATACACATTATATTTATTTACATCAGGTAATTATTCAGCATATTTTTACATAAGTCGATCTTCCTTATAGATATTTATTTATTTTCATTTTCCGTAGTAAGTTATTAACAAAATTATTGCTTTTTCTTTTATAGGAAAGTATAGTTTCTTTCTTTACACCCGACAACTCCAAAATCGCATCAGACAATTATCTGACGCGTTTATCTATTTAAACAGGTATATCCATAAAAATTATGACGACCTTTATACATTACTTTTTTATGAGAGAATTAATCAACCTATTTTTACGTAAGTTGATTTCCTTTTTAAGCATTTGTTTCTTTTGATAGATCCGTAGTAAGTTATACCTCTTTTCCGCGGACCAATATTTTAACAGACAAAATTTATTATCGTAATTTTTTACAAAAATAGAGAAGTTTTATCCAAAAAACAATTGAAAATAAATTAAGGGGTTGTCACTTGGGTATCTATGGGTATTTCACACTCACTGCCTACCTTCTGTCTTAGGTAAACTAGATTTTAGATAAATTGTTTTTTTCTTTTTTGTGTCGGGAGAATCTTACTGCTTATTTTGTATTATAATAAATATTATGATACTGATTGTTGTTCTAACATGTTCGAGGGCAAGCATAGTGTACTAACAACCAATAGGTTTTAGTTTATCTACCCATCCTTACCAATATGGTTTATATGTTTGCCGTCAAACATATAATATATCTCGTATTTCACAAACAATATCAAACTTTTTCCCCATTTGTCAAAATAAATTTTAAATCAAGACTGATTGATATTGCTAAAATTATTGCAGTAAAAATAAACTTGTCTTTGCATTTGGAAAAACGAAATTGTCTACTTTAACCCAAAAAGTAGCAACATTTTAGATACTATCATCGTCTGAGCATATCCTTAAACCACTATGTAGTAATTTTTACATTTTTTCTTCGAACCATTTGCGAAATACAAGGCAGTTGTATGATTTTTAAACCAAAGTGGAGAGTTGCCATATTTAAAAATCTACATAAAAGAAAGGTCTAATATTTGAAACTTCTAGTAATAGCGGCGAGCTGAATTAATTGCGGTAATAATAAACTGGGCTTTGTATTTGAAAATGCCTACTTTATCTAAAAAGATACCCACTTAACAACAATGTAGCTTATATTATCAAATATATGGTATCGTAGAAGTAATATTTAGTAATTTTTGTATTTTTTCTTTGTACCTTCTGGGTAATACGAGATCGTGCCGATACTTTTAAAATACACTGTATATTTAAGCTCCATATTATAAATCTATTCTTGTTTTCGTAAATTTACTCTGTCAAAAACAGTGTAATACAAATTGAATGCTTAAAATTTTTGTATTTTAATGACTACGTAAGGCCAACAACATATTGGCCTCACGTTATCGTGTTAAAAAAGGACTATCATGTTCGAGTCGGTTGTGCCAGAGCTCAGTGTGTCCAAGCATATATGACTGACCATAATTTAATACAGTTTATCCATATCTTTAAATTTACTATTTGTTTTGATTATTTATGCTTATTTTTCTTAATTGTGAAAGAAATACAAATTAAAAAAAAAAACAGTTTAATGTGTAAAAAATGCTGCGTCTTTATGGCATGATTTTAAATTACTAAATCTTTCACTGTAGCAGGAGTTTTAGACAGATTTAAAGAAACTCTTTTAAAATTAAAATTTATAATAGATGCACTAATGATACCTTGTCAGTCTAAATTGGAAGTAAATATTAATCTTAACTTTAAAATTAGTTTTGTAACTTTGTTTAAAAAAACACAATACAGTCAAATACTGTCACTTAATAATAAATATAAAGCAGAACAAAGAGCTTTTTATTGTTTAAATCCGAAACATAAAAATTAACATTGTATGAAATTTGGTTAATATATCAAATAACATACAATAACATTACTTAATCATGTATTCTATTTCAGCACCCATTTTAAATTTCGTATTTTAGTTGCAAAAATAAATTGTTTTGCCAATGGTGTAATTATTTTTTGATGGTATATAATTGTTACTGTCAAAAACTTTATTTATTACTCATAAAGCAAATAATACTGATTTTTTGCCTTAACTAAAAGTATGATAAAAAAATAAATGACTTCTTTACCCTTTTTAACTTGATTTTTTAAAAGAAACAAGAATATTCAAGGAGTCTTTATTGATTTTTAGTATGAGAACGCTGACAAAAAAGTACTACTAAAATAAAGTTTATTTACTTTAAAAAATAAGCAATAAATGGCCACCATTGTCTATTTTTTAAAATTCTTCCATGAAAAACGCTTAACCACAAACCCATCCCAAATAAGAAATATGGAAACTGCCGCCGAATCCCAAAGCCCATTTGGGCTTGTTTAGTGCGGTCACATTGGAGGGGATGATGCATGATGTGCAAAGAGATATTTATTTATTGTCAATATATTTTGTTTAATATAAAATGCCCAGTCTTTGACTGTTGTCAGGGTTTGTTTGATCTAACTAGTCATTTTTATTAAAAATTATATAGCAATATTTATTTTGTTTAAAAAGTGATTTTATTTTTCTGGGATTATTTTGATGAAAAAAATTATTTGGCTTTTCTCCAGAATAGAAAAAGATATATATGTATATATATATATATATATATATATATATATATATATATATATATATATATATATATATATATATATATATATATATATATATTTTATTTTATATATATATATATATATTATATATATATATATATATAATAATATATATATATATATATATATATATATATATATATATATATATATATATATATATATATACGGGTGTTGCTCCGCCGAGCGGGACATAGGGAATCCCATGTAAATTTTGAAGTAGTCAAATATTTGCTCCCCTAATTATTTTAGAAGAAAATGTTATGAGGATTTATTGAAGAGCACAATAAGTTCCACCCAAAATGAAAATTTGAGCATTTTTCAACCAACCAGTAAAGAGTAAACTGCTTAAATACTTCTGCAACGTAGTATCTCATTATGCACCCTGTACTCTAGAAATCAATAATAAAAACACCATATCGATTTATCAGTGACAATTTAGATCATTAATTTATAATGTCATTGCCAAAACTAAACAATTTTATACGGGAATTTCAAAAAGAATCCTCGCATTTCATTTTAGTTTACAGCTAATTCCAACACATGCACTCACAGTTACGCAAGACAATAAAACAAATTTGTCTACATTCAGAAGTCAATTTATGACGAAAATTTCAGGATTTAATCAAATGCTCAAATATTTCTCCATTAACTGCCAGACAATAACCCAAACGATTATAAAACTCATTTCTTACGTTGGCTAGTTGGTACATCGATATTCTGGCACATTCAGCGGAAATAGCATTCCTTAGCTGGTCTTAATTTTCATATTTTTTAGTGATATAAAGCTTAGTTTTTAAATGTCCCCATAGAAAAAAATCGTTTGGCGAAAGATCCGGAGACCTGGCTGGACAAGATATTGCGTGGTTCGGGCCTATGATGTCGTTATTAAATGCGTTGTTCAAGTATTCGCGCACAGCTCTGGTACTGTGTGCTGGGCAGCCATCCATTTGATAATAAATCTCTTGATTTTCACGAGCAAGGTTGTTCAAACCAGGCAAAATTTGTTCCTCTAAAAGTTCCAGAAAGTACTCCGCATTCAAAATTCGGTCAAGGAAAAATGGTCCAAGGATATGGTGGCCGAAAATTCCCGCCAAAACATTAATTTTTTGTGGATATTGAGTCCTTATCTCAACTAATCGATTTTGGTTTTGGTTACTCCAGTACCGGCAATTTTAAATGTTGGGTTCGTTGTTCAATGTAAAAGTGCATTCGTCAGTAAAGGAAATATTTTGTAAAAAAAACCTCTGTCAGTGTTTGTCCTCTCCATCATCTCAAAGCAAAATTCCTGTCGTCGTATTTCGTCTCCGTCTCTTAATTCTTGGTGTCTTTCGTACTTGTAAGCGTGGTATTTACATCTTTTTAAAATTCGAGATATTGTGGTGTGGTCTTGTCCAGTAATGTCCTCCAGTTGTCTCGTGCTAATGTTTCCTTCGGCCTCCTCTACACAAAGTATCACGTCTAAATCGCTCTCGTTTTGTACAATTTGTCTCTGATTTTCACGTCGATTTTCTTCACATTTGCAATTATTGATTACTGTGCCTGTAGTTTCAAATTTTTTATCGTCCGTTCTATTGTCGATTTACTTGGTATTGGCCTATTGGGAAAATGGGCTGCAAACATGTTCGCTACTCTTCGATAACTATTTCCCTGATAAAACCATTTTATAATAGTGATTTTTTCTTGATTTGAGTAGTTCATTATTTAAAAATGATGTGACATTGATCTGACAACTTGAGAGTAAGAGGTTAAATTATTTTTCTGGTATTTTATTATAAACTTCTAATAATACAGGGCGCGTAAGAAGATAGGAGATTCGTAACTTATTTTAGCATTTATCTCTTAGCTGGCGGACTGAGAAGAGCTGAAATTTGTACACTGGGTACAACTTTTCGTGCTCTTTAAAAAATCCTAATAATATTTTCTTCAAAATAATTAGGGAGCCAATATTGGACCACTTCAAAATTTACATGGGATTCCTATGTCCCGCTCGACGAGCAACACCCGGTATATATATATATATATATATATATATATATATATATATATATATATATATATATATATATATATATATATATATATATATATATATATATTCTAAATAAATATTAGTAAGTAAATTTAAATTTTATTTCTTTTTAATATTTTCTTCTTTTTTATTGACAGAGGACACCCACCTAAAAATATTTTACATTTTTTGTATTTTCATTAGGTTTATTTATTTAAAGGAATAATAAAATATTTGTGTGTTTTTAGTTATATTGTCGCAAGGGTAGACTTTCCCTTCACAATTTACTAAAAAAATTAGATTTATTTAGAGTTTAAAATAAATATATATCTTTTTCTATTCTGCAGAAAAGCCAAATAATTTTTTAAATATTTATTTTATTTTTATCTTAAAATTATTTGAATTAAACAAATTTTGTTTACCTGAAGTGCAAAAAAATGGCTTTTTTTATTTAAACGAAAGCTTCTTTTACTTGATACAATGCTAAATAGAAGGCAAACAAATGACCTTTAAAATCCTACAACATAAACTTTTTGAGATCAAAAAAAGATTATTTAATTTAAGGAAAAATATTAAAGCAAATAATAAAAATTAAATTAGTGTTAATTAGGGTTTTCTAACTTTATTTTTTTCAGAGTGGTTAGTAAATTTAAACAAAGACCACTTAAAAAAAATATTTATTATAGACATAATTAAGTAGACAAAAGCAAAATTTAAACGCAAGTAAAATTAAATAAAGCAAATACAATAAACATAAATAATTCAAATTGACTAGAAACTTTCAAACAATTCGTAAAATTGAACAAAAAAAAAAAAAAAAACGAGCGTTAAATCCCTTGATATCAAGCTTGCGAACTTTTACTTTCTGTGTATATCTATTATCTGCGGATTAAGTCGACAGGAGAAAAAAAGCGGCAAAAATATCAATTGTGTTTTTGTTAAATAAATAATAAGCTTGGTGTAACGAAAAAGTTATCCATTTGCAGGAAATCGAAAAAAAAATACACAAAAATAATCCCACATTTTTGTATTGTAAGCAAACTATTAATTAGATAAAGTTATTTATGGGTATTTATCGAAGTTTTCAGTTTTCTTACAAATGTTTTGTTTTTATTAAAGATAGCTGCATTAGTCCTGCAGAGGATGTTTATAAATGTTTTTTTAGGTAAGTGAAAATTTTAGCTTTTAAGTATACCTCGTTTCCAAAATCCATTCTTATGTCAATCCTAATAAATTTTCACAAAACGAGGTATCATGGTAACATAAAAACTTTTTAGTATAATTCATTCTTATTTTTTTTATAATCACTAATACTTTGGTAGAGGCCAAGTTGCTTAAATTTGTCTACGTAAATTAAAATACTATCAATAATTAGAATAATATTAATAATTAAAAAAGCAAATAAACGTCCTTAAAAAAACTTGTGGTATTTTAAGCGTATTGGGTTTAAAAATAATTATGTAATTTTAAAATATATGTATAATTTTACACAAAAAGGGTTCTTTAATTTAAATTTTAAAAACAAAATAAAAATATTTTCTAACGATGCGCCTTGTATATTAACCATAACAACGACCCATTAAAAACTTAGTTTTGCAGCAATTTCCGTCTCCGGAATAAACTGAAATGCTGCTTAAACAGAATGAGAACATTAAAAACGCTGACTAAATAGCACTTTTTTACTAGCAGCTATTATTTTGCTGCATTTCGGCGAAGCCCTTTAGTGGCGGTAAATATTTATAAAACAATTTATTTTCGTAAGTGCTGAAAGGATCAACAGATTGTAAAATTGACACATCTTTATAGTACAAACTGTTACAACTTGTTTCAATTAGCATTGTAGGATTTAATAAAAAGGTGAATAATTTTTAAAAAACTTAGGATTTAGCTGCATTAAGTAAAGCGAATACGAGTATTGCAATCCTGATTTATCATATGATCTTAATGTAATGTTCTTAACATTAAGCAAAGTTTAATTAAAAAATGCTTACGTCCGGATAAAGTAAAGTTTTTTGCTTGTCTATATTTTAACAAATTTGTTATTTTTGGCATAAAATTTGCCAAATCTGTCTTTCTGTTTTTTTGTTTTGCATCTAAAAACTAAATTGTAACTAAAATTAAAAACATTTTTTTTTCATATACAATTTTGCAGTCCATGCGTTTTTTGGGCTTCTGGTCCCAAAATTAAGTTTTTCTTCTATAAAAAATTAAATATTCTATATTTTAAAACCTGCTAAATATTTTTTCCAGGTTAATTGTTTAAGAACATTTATGTTTAAATGTGTATATTAAAATAAAGATAATGTCACCAGTTATTTTGTTGCTTTGCATAATTAAGGGGATGAAAATAAATATTTACAGGTCACTAAAATCCTGTGAAAAATCACCGTATAAAAAAGAGAACTATCAGCTCAAAAAATTATGCGAAATTGTGGATTATTACCTGGTATTTAAATTAAAACTAACATTAAACAATAAGAAAATCGCACTTATATTCTTCGGTAACATTGTTTCAACAGCACCATTTAAAGTTCGTCAAACTAAATGATATTTTTAACAGAAAAGTTTTAGTAGGCCACCTTGGCTAGTAAAATAATGGAGTTGTTAATAGCCAAAAAGTGGCCTTTTTTTTATAAATTAGGGTTTTATATTTGTGTAGTAATGACAACTCCACAACTAAACAGGGAAGCAAGAAACGTCGAACTGAAGATAAACATTTCAAAGACAAAGATAATGAGCCCAGAAAATACGAATATATCTATTGATGGCACCAATATCGAAAATGTAAATGCATATAACTATCTAGGGCATATAATATCATTAGGAATAGGAAATAGATCGACGGAAATATCGACACGAATAAAACTTTCATGGGCAGCATTTGGTAAACTGTCATATATATTGAAGAATAATGCTATTCCAATAAACTTAAAACGCAATGTCTTTAACCGTTGTGTTTTACCTGTTGCGACATACGGCATGGAAACTATTGCCCTAACACAAAGCAACGCCGGTAAATTGCGGGTGATGGAAAGGGCAATGGAAAGGTTGGAATGGACAAAATCAGAAACGAGGAAATACATAGAAGAACAAGAGTTAAAGACATTATAAAAAAAATCGCAGAAATGAAATGGCAATGGGCGGGTCATGTAGCAAAACAAGACAACGACAGATGGACACCAAAAATTATAAAATGGAGACCGAGAGAGACAAAGCGAAGTATAGGCAGACCGCCTTTACAATGGATGAAAGATATAAGAAAGATGGCAGGTGTAAACTGATACCAGAAAGCCCAAAATAGGAATCAGTGGAAGGAACTAGGAAAGGCCTATGTCCAGAAGTGGACGAATAGTGGCTGAGGATAGAGAGAGAGAGAGTAATGACAAATCATATTTTTTAAATGCTTAATGTCAGTAAATCATCTACTTTTATAGACTTATACATAATATAAAAGAAGTCAAAAGTCGTTTAATTATCCATGTAATTTTTTTAAAAAAGTACGGTCCAACTATTTAAATGTTAAATATTCCACACAACATGTTGGTTTTAAATCAGTACCCATCTAAACAATTATAAAACTAGGATTATTTTGAGAAACATATGGTTTCGTTTTTTTTTTTAAATTGCTTTATTTGTATACAAATTTTTTTTCAAAAATTAAACATTTTCTTTAAACTATTTTTAAATTTGGGTTCGTAAGGCCGACACTTCTTCATCTTTATGTAACAAATCATATTAACTGGGTTATGCTAATCAATCTTTTTGAAAAATGGTTTCCGAATTCTAAACGCAAAATAAAAGCCTTAAACTAAATTTGTAGGAAACTTGTATGTGGTCGAATGCAGCGTTGCCAAGCTATGATTTTTTTTAAAAAAGGTAAGTCAAAAGCATACTTTTTTTAAAATGTTATGTCTCCCCTACTGTTTTTTAATTTTGCTGACAAATTTACATGTAATCTAATGTTGACATACTTTATCCTAAACTCTCTTCATTTTTTGATTTAATTATACAGGGTGTCCAAAATATTTATTCAAACATCTCTATTTTCAATTCTATTTTAATTAAATTTCTTAAATACAACACCCTGTATATTATTTTGCCGTCGAAAAGCTTTAAGTGTGCTCTTTCAGAAAACATTATGTTTGCCCAACCTATCGCACTATCGTTTTGAGATATTAAGGCTTTTTTGTAAATTTACACTCAAAATGGGAAATATCGTAGACGGCTGGGCTCAAGAAATCGAAACAATAATTAATACTCGGTGGCATATTAATATTACTTTTTTTTTGTAAAATAAATTTAGATTATTTTATTTACATTTAATAAAATTATTCAGAACACAAGACTTTAAAGGTAACATAAATAAATTTACATAAACCCAATTATTTCATTAAATACTCAAACACTCTTCCATTTTGCAGTAAACACATATTGAACCTGTCGGTTAAAGATCTATTTACATTTTGTAACATTAAGGGAGTCATTGAATTAAATGCTTCTTTTATTCTTTCTAGAATATTTGCTGCTGTAGTTGGGGGTGTCTGGTAGACCAGTTCTTTAACGTATCCCCATAGGAAAAAATCAAGTTTTGTCATATCCGGTAACCTTGAAGGCCAAGGAACAGGTCCTCTTCTTTCGATCCAACGGCCTGGAAATTTTTTATCCAGAGTATTTTGGACTCCAGCACTGAAATGAACAGGTGCCCCATCTAACTGATACCACATCCTTCTTAATAGTTGTAAAGGTTAATTTTCTAGCAAATTATTAAGATCTTCATTTAAAAAAAATTGAAAAATATTCCTATTAAGGTGTCCATCAAAAAAATGGGGCCCTATTATGTGGTTTCCAATTATACCTCTCCAAACATTTATACTCCACCTAAGTTGCTGGTCAACAGTCCTCATAAAATGTGGATTAATATCGGCGTAAGGGTGTTAATTATGTCTGTTTACATGACCATTATTGTGGTATGTCGCCTCATTGGTAAATAATACAATGTTAAAAAATCGTACATCTTCTCCAATTCGAGCAGGAGCCCAATTACAGAAATTTATCCTATTTTCAAAGTCTTGTCCTTCAAGTGCTTGATTCAATTGCACACGATATGGATGAAACTTATTCTTACTCAACATTCTTTTTACAGAAGTTTGACCCAAGTTCAGCAAATCACTTATGTCCGATGTACTTCTATGTGGGACTTCAACATCAGATGTGACCACGTTAAATTCATTTTCTTCGTTTAACACCGGCTTTATTCTTTCATGCTTTTTGTACCTAACTATCCCAATCCTGTCAAATCTATCCTTTAATCTTTGGAATGATCTTGCATCTGAATATCATCTCTCAGGAAACCTCTTACTGTATACTTGGGATGTCAGAAGACAGTTCTTGAAACATTCTCCAAGGATATAAATCATTTCAATTGATTCTTGCTGTGTATAATTCATTTTAATTGCCAAATACTTCTTAATAAGGAAAAATAATATGCACAAGATGTAACCACATGTCACCAGATTACATAAATAATTACTAACACTGACATGCCAACCAGTATCAATTGTTTCGACTTCTTGAGCCCAGCCGCCTACCATATTTCCCATTTTGAGTGTAAATTTACGAAAAAGCCTTAATATTTCAAAACGATAGTGCGATAGGTTGGGCAAACATAATGTTTTCTGAAAGAGCACACCTAAAGCTTTTCAACGGCAAAATAATATACAGGGTGTTGTATTTTAGAAACTAACAGAGAATTGAAAATAGAGATGTTTGAATAAATATTTTGGACACCCTGTATAATTAAATAAAAAATGAAGAGAGTTTAGGAAAAAGTAAGTCAACATTAGATTACGTGTAAATTTATCAGCGAAATTAACAAACAGTGGCGGAGACATAACATTTTAAAAAATGTATGTTTTTGACTTACCTTTTAAAAAAACATTTACAGCTTGGCAACGCTTTATTCGACCCACATACAAATTTAAAGTTAAATACAGAACTTACAGAGGCTTCATCTGCCACATAAAAACATAGGGTATTTCATTTAACAAAATTATAATTTTTGATATTACTCTTTTTTGGGATACTCTGTATACTAGAAAATTATTTTGAATTGTAGCAGAGATAAAATTATAAAAGTTTTGTTCAGAAAAATTTCTTATAAGTTCAACGGTTTAGTAACTATTTAATGACGCGCGCTTAGTGGACCACCCTGTATATTTATTAGTTATATTTCATTTTAAAAATTAGTAAAACAAAACATAAATAAAAAGTTCAAATTTGGACTTTTGTAAGAAATCACCCTGTACAAATTTACCTAACGTGACTAGATTTCTTAAGTCATTTTTTTACGAAAAAATTTGGACCACTGTGCAATCCTTTCTTATAGAAAAATTAGTAATAAAACTTTTTTCGTTTACATTTTTTTTTCTACGAGAAATACTTAAAAGGTAATTAAAGATTAAAACATAAAAAAAAGTTTTTTTTTTCATTTTGTCTATTTTACAATTGTTCCGGACCTTTCTAATAGGCTCCCATTTTGATTTTTGTTATATACATTGTTATAAAGAGTTTTCAGCAAAAACTTGCCTGCTGCCTCGTACTTTTAACCAAAAACAGATACAAGTCATTTAGTGTAATGGAACAATAGTTTTTTAATTGTCTTTAAATATAATAATTTTAACCTTCTAATGTAGTAATAATATAGCAAAACGTGTCTGATTAAATTAAGTTATTAGGTAAAAATATAAAGATATATATCGATTTTTATTTATAATAAACCTAAAGTTTTTTTTTCTGACATATTACCATATATTAGTTTCCTTAACTACTTTATTAAATATAATTGTATCAATATATGGGATATTAGGATTATTCAATAACTTGCTGACAAAAAAGGTAAAATATCTATTATTTAAAGCCTTTATCCACTTTAATATAATATGAAAAACTTTTTTGCCTTGCCCGCTTTTTCATATAAAATTGATTCTTCTATAAGAAGGTTTTCTGGACCGTGAATATTTCAGTAAAGTTTTCCTGATTTATGTCACTTCTTAAACTTTGATTTTACTTTTATGATCAAATATAAAAAAAGTGTAAATATAAATATACAGAAAATATATAAAAATATCAATTTAGTTATTTATAACAATCTGATAGTAGGAAAGTCCAGAAACATTTTTTTATAACGCAATTTAAAGTTAATATTTTATTTAACTGGCACCCGCAGTTACTTCCCAAAATATGTAATTTAAGCTTTATATATTGTTTTAGGTAAACCGATCCAATTGTAAAGCTTTTATGTATGAAAATAAACGGAGATGTTTTGGGGACCTATATTCTTTATAGCTTTGGAAGCAAAATATGCTCCTTCTAGGCGTGTTAAATCCATGCATTCGCATAGTATATGTTCCGTGGTTTCGCTCGGTCTGTTACAAAACGTACAGCGTTTATTTGTCAGTCATTTTCATCTTTTAAGGCGATATCTCAGGATGCTCGTGACTATCCTAAATTTATTTTTTGAAATTCTAATAGCTTCTTCGTATATTTAGGCGATTGTAAGATAAATCTCTTTGCCTGTTTTTGGCCTGAAACATTGTTTCAGTGAGTCTCTTTTCCCATTCTCTGACGTCTTCCAATGGGTAACCTTTAGTTGTGCAGCAGAAAGGTTCCGGTCCGTAAAACGGGGTCCATGCCCCACTTTCGCTAGTTGGAAGGAAAGTTCATTGCTTTCCACTCCCTTATGTTCTGATAACCATATTGGAGTAACTTTGTGACTTGTGGCCAGTCAGTTAAGAAATTGTCTGCATTTCCAAGTAAGCCTTGAGTCAAAGCAGCATAAAGCTAAAGCCTGTAAGGTGGCCTGACTATCCGATAGGATGTAAATATTTGCTCCCCGTAGGCCTTTCTTGCATATTCGGTTACACAGATATCGATTGCATAGATTTCTACCTAAAAGATGAAGAAATATTTTCCTAGGGGCTTTGCGAATCATTTAGATCTGTACCCTCCCGCATCAACTTATTCTTCCATCTTGGATCCGTCCCTATACCAGATTAGCGAGTCATGTTCCAGCTGTGATATCTTTTCTCTTATAGTTTGCGGCTGTGTATTGCCAATTTAACAGAGCATCGAACATCACAAGCCACTGGAATTGGGTCAGAGTCTTTGTTTGAATATTTATTAATATTCAATAATTAGATTTTAGTTTACTTATCTGTATTACTCTCCTTATGCTTAAGTAGAGCGGGAGTAGGTCCAGCATGGCCTCCATGCCGGCAGTTGGAGTGGTTCTCATTGCCTTTGTAATTCCTAGACAGGCAAGCCTTTGTAGTTTTTCAGTTATCTTTTCGTCGTTAGTTCCTCTGTTTTTTTGCCGCCACACCAGTCTGCCAGTAGATCATATTGGGTTTAGGTCCTATGACTATTATGCCCTTGTGGCTTTTGCAATAGACCTTTTGAGGTGCAAATTCCAAATAAACCGCTGGTCAAGGACAATTTCCAGAAACTTGACTTCTTTTGAGAATTAAGAATTAGATTGTTTTGACGTTTAGCGTAGGAGCGTTTAATTATTAACATATTGGGGCAATATTTGTCTTGGTCCCACTCAATGTGCCACAGCTCTAAATAGCAATTTTTAAACTTAAAAATTTTAAAAATGAGACACATGCAACTTTAAGTTACTTAGAAAATAATCAGATATTATTTAAGTTTAAAGTTTTTAGGACATGGAAAAAAGCTACTACTTTAGGATTCCCCCATTATTGGGCTGTTGTCCTAAAAAGTATTTCTTGGGTTATTTTTATTAAAAGAGTGAAAAAGAAACCATAAGATATGTGCACTAATTTTAGAACACCCCTTATATAAAATAGTATTTAATTTATAGACACTTATTTACGTCCTTTCAGTGATCCCAATTTTTATGGCTATTTAACGAACAAGGGTATTAAATAAAGGCAAATAATGATCGAGGCCTTACATTAAGGCCTTAAATTTATTATTCGTCAATTAATTCCGGATTTAAATTCGATATTTCATGATCATTTTTTATTAAATTCTAAAAATCATAATTTTTATCGAAATGTAGGCAATTTATTTGACAAATGTTTGAGTGATTAATATATAAAGGACAACGATATAGATAGTTTTATTCTTGTTTGTGCATATTAAAGTTGCCCATACTAAAGTTATTGATTCATAGAAAATTATGCATTATTAAATAATTTTGTATACGGAAATAAAACTTACAAATAAGTTGTTGCCAAGTTAGCTATTTAACAAACAAGGGTATTAATATGGGCGACTAATGATCGAGGTGAGCGAGCGAGTGACTTAATTAAGAATAAAAAATTAAACAATTTTTGTTATTAAATTTTGGACACCATACGTTTCTTAAATTTTTTCCAGAGAGTATTTCGTTGTTGGGCAACTAACCTGACAAATTAACTGGCGTAGATTTGAGTGGCAAGGTCCTATATACTTTTAATATTTGTCTTGTGTGTACTTAGTTGCCTGTTTTAAAATCGTACAATAACAAAAAATTATGCGTTAAGAAGAGATATTTATGAATTATTGTGTATACCAGAGCTAGGTAAGAATCGAATCCTTTTGGAATCAAATCCAGGAATCGATTACTTTTTAAAAATAGGATCCGTGATTCGGATTCGTTATATAATTTTAAAATGTTCCATAATCGATTTCTTTTTGAAAGGATCCGATTTCAAAGAGAAATCGATTCCTTATATTTATAATTTGAGACAAATGTCAAAATCCGCCATTTTAAATACGCCATTTCAAATTTCCAAATTTTCACCCAAGATTTCGAATCTGAGGCAAATCGGTTTATAAATGCCAAAATTCACCATTTCAAATCTTTTATTTTAAAATTTCAAATTTTTACCTAAGATTCTTAATCAACATCACATTAATTTCCGGAAATTAAGATAAAATTTTTTAAAACAACTGCCTATTAAGATCCTTAAATAGGGAAACACACCTAACATGTGATTTTTAATTAAAATATGTTGTTTTTTGGGTCCGGAGAAACAACATTTAATGCTTTTTACTTAAAATATAAAATTTATGACAAAAAAAACATTTAAAAAAATCAACACCCTGTATATTATGCTGTAAAATTGTTAAACTGTCATATAGAAACAATGTCAACGTGTATGGTTTTTAAATATAATTTTCGGTTTTGATAAAAATGACGTCGTTATTATTCTTTTAGCATTGTTTTGCCTTTTACGTCAAAACCGGAAGGAATATTTAAAATCCATTTGTATAAAAATTATTACTATATGACATAAAAATATATTTTTTAATAATTCCTCTCTTTTACATTTATATCTTAGTTTTAAGAAGCAATCTAATGGTGCTACTTCTTACAATGTGGAACAAACATAATGTTTCTCTGTATTTTGAAAATTTTTGATCCACCCTGTAAGTGGCATCACTAGATAACTAATTAAAAAAAAAAACATTAGAAATATGAAAGTTATTTTTAGCTTCTATAACTTTTGTACCCCTTGCTTTTCTCTGTCGTGAACGGTTTCGGAGATATCGTGCTTTGTTCGGACCATTAAGTCACAATCCTTTTACTTTTATTTATGTTAAAAGTTCTGATTGCTCAATCTTTATAATTTTTGTTATCCTTGAGAAAACCCTAAGCGACTTTTAAATGGGACATTTAATTATTTCTGTTTAGGGTGTCATTTAAAAATGAATTTAAAATTTTAATACATTTTTATATTCCGTAAGCAAAGAAATTATTTAACGGTACTGGTAAAACTTCCTGTATAATTACAATAAGATGTTTCAATTATAAGTCGCTTGAGGTTATCTCAAAAATCACATTTAAAAGCCTTATGAAAATCTAGCATCGCAACTTTTGAAATACATTTCAAAAAAATGTTCCATTTAAGGGTGGATTCATATAGACCTCAAAAATAACATATTTAAATTTAAAGAATATTTACCAAAAACTAATTTTGCTAAGAGTTACAGGAGTTTAAAATGAAGCTAAAATTATTGAAAGGAGGGTGACTAGTTAGTCACACTGACTTCCTAAAATTCCTAAAAAAAAAACGGTTGTCTCTAAATATGTTTTTGCAAACTTTTACCCCGTACCACTTCCAGTCAAACAAATTTCATTTTTTATCATTAAAAATGAAAATTGTTTAGAAGAGAATCGCTGAAATACCCGGTAGGTTTGTAATATTATTATTATTAAATATATTTATTGGTTAATAATTTTTAGTTTTTTTTTATCCCCTTTAGTAGCAGTAGTTAAAGTGCTGATCAAAATATCATACTAACTAATACATATTAAAAACATTTTAACGATTTTTATTTAACTTTTAGATTTGTAAACGTCAAAAAAATCTGTTTCATAAATCCTTTATTCAAAAGAATTGACCCCTAATTGAATTTAGGTTACTCTACAAATATAAACGAAAAATAACGAGAAAATGACCTTATAGTCGTAGAGTTGTTTTTATCAAACAATTGTACTTTATCCCCAAGTTGGACATAATGGGATTGCATTAACTTATGAGGCAGTAAAATTGAATAAGAGACGAACGAACATCTATAAAACGAGACTCGTGTTTGCGTGTGTGATTTATATTATTTTGTTGTTTGTTTCTTTTCACTTATGAGCCCGGCCTTTCTTCTTTACGTATCTTTTCTATTATGCTGGGTTCCCCTAAAAATCTAAAGAGCCTAAAAGAATGGAAAAAGGATGTTAGATACGGTCGGTTGAAAAGAGAATTGCTAAAGAAAGGCCGATGCTAGCAATCATTGGTCTAACTATTTTAAAATAAAATGTTTTAGTTTTTTTTATTAGATGTATTCTAGTACAGGATCCCACTGCTGGATCTGTTTTTTTTTTATAAAATTTATTTTAAATAAATGTTGAGTGAGTATGCAATGGATTAGCGATAGTTTGCTTTAAAAAAATTATCTGCAATTACCTGTAATTAATTTTTCTATAATTAATTTGCTGACATAAATTGCAACTTTATAATATAAACAATTTTACGTCATTTTAAAGAAAATGATGAAAAGGATAGAAATAAATTGTTGCCAGCTCTCAGTCAGCCGCAACGTTAGGGTTGCCAGGTGTAAACATGTATATTATTTTTAATTAATTACAGTCTTCTTTTTTATTTTTAAATAAAATTAAAGTTTTATATTTCCTGTTTACAATAATTCATGGTAGCCGGTTAAAAAATGGCCGCAAACCGAGGTTGCCATGCTTTCAATAAACCTTTTTCGCTATAGGTAAGTGTGAGCACAAGAGAAAAGATGCACGGATTGTTACGTGCTGTTAACAAGAGTATAATGTAGTGTAGATGTAATTCTAGTATTTTCTTAATTTGTATTTATGAAGCATAAATTCTTGAGTATATTGAAAATTTTTTCGCGTGAGAAAAGATCTATTTTTTATTAAAAAAAGGCGTCTACGGAATGTTTTAAGCACATCGGTATTGGTTTATTTGTTCATTTAATGTTTATGTATAACAACATTTTGGTTTTTTTATTAAGAACTATTTACTTTTTTTTAATAATAAATTTTAATGATGTTACCGTATTTGATTCGTAATAATTAAATCAAAATAATAAATATTGGTTTATCAGAGCAACGGAACATAAAATAATAACGTGTGTGTAATAACTAAATGTTAATTTTTTTTGACAAACCATGTATTATTATCTGTATTACTCTGGAGGCACTGAACACGACTTCTCTCCTTATGGTTCCCTTGTGGCTTTTGCAATAAACCTTTCGAGGTGCAAATTCCAAGTAAACTGCTGGACAATTTCCAGATACTTGACTTTTTTTGAGAATTGAGAGTTCGATCGTTTTGCCGTTTAGCGTAAAAGCTTTTAATTATATACATATTGGGGCACTATTTGGCTTGGTCCCACTTAATATGTCACAGGTCTAAATAGAAATTTTGAAATTTAAAAATTAATTTTAAAAAATAAGACATATGCAACTTTATATCACTCAGAAAATAATATTATTTTAGTCTAAAGTTTTAAGAACATGGGAAAAAGCATTTTTCAGGATTCCCCATTATTGGGCTCTAGTTCTCCTAAATAGCATTTCTTGTTTTTTTTTATAAAAAGTGTTTGTCCTATTTTTATTTTTTTGAAAAGATCTATTTTTTATTAAACAAGGCGTCTACGGAATGTTTCAAACACATCGGTGTTGCTTTATTTGTTCATTTAATGTTTATGTATAAGAAAATTTTCGTTTTTTTATTAAGAACTTGTTACTTTTTTTAATAATAAATCCCATTAATGTTATCGTATTTAATTCGTAATAATGAATCAAAATAGTAAATATAAGTTAATCAGAGCAACGGAACATAAAATAATAACGTTCAACAATAATTTTGATTTCAATAACATTTTATTGACAAAGTAAATGTTAATTTTTTTATACAAACTATGTACTACACAAGATACTTATTATAAATGTAAATCTTACAATTCCAATTTTTTGTAACACTGTTGATGATAACCACGTGCTTCAATCGTATCACTGTTTGAGCTTATGTCATTGTATTCATAGTTTTTATTTTCTCGGAACAATAACAAGCAATGGGCTTACAGCCTATAAGCTCTAATAAAAATGAAAAATTATTTTTCAGTTTTGGATGCTCATATTATTTCCGAAACTACAGCTCAATATAACATGCCTTGTAGTATATAATAAATGACGAACAAAAAGTTTTACACTTCCTAACGTTGGTAAATAATAGGCATTTTATATAATTAGATTATAATCTTAACCTAAACCAAATAACTGGAATAATTACGTGATTTTACATTTTATTAAACGGTAATCAAAATTCAAGCAATCATGATCTAAAATCAATAAACAATTTTCGCCTCTGCGGAATGCGGAGTCATAGAACAGCATCGTTTCAATGCAGACATGAAGTATATAATTATTGCAAAACTTTGAGCCAAATTGAAGCTGCATTCCACCAGTATGGGTTGTCCTTGTTTCTGTAAATGAAAGGATTTTTTTAGGATTTATTGTAAGGTAAGGTAAAACATTTTTAGTTCTAGCGTTCTTTATCTAGGTGTTATGTATTTAACATAATAAACTGCGTATTTAAATTGTTTTGTTTTTTAAATATAACCTTTTTTTTAGTGAGACTAAAATATTTTGAACTTTCATTGTTTTTATTCTAATAAATCACACACGTTTTGGGCAGTTCTGTTTCCCTCTTGTTCCTAAGTTAGCCCAAAGTTTTTAGTTCATATTTAAGAAAGGAAAGAGATTGAACTGCCCGAATCGTTGTCTAAATGATTTAAATAAAGACAATGAATAATCGAAATTCTTATGGTGTCACTACCGAGTCAGTGTCTATAACATTTAAACAGACCTTATATTTCTCTGTTTATTTAGAAAAGTTTTATCAAAATTGTGCCATCGAGCATTCTCCAGATAGATAAAACTGCAGCTATATGTTTCTTAAGGGTATACATAAAGAACCTTTCAGGAAGGTAAAGCTAGTAATTGACTTAGTATATTTTCACAGAAGATACCTATGCATTTACCTTTAGAAAGGGTTATGGTTTTTAGTTCTCTCCATTTAAAAAAGAGCATTTCATCTTATTAATGGTCCCACACTCACAAAAAGGCTTCTTCTTCTTGCCCACCGTCGAGCTGTAAGAGATCTGTGGCTCTTCTATAGGTATTTTTACGGCTTCTGCTCAGAGGAGTTGGCCAGTTTAATTCCTTCAGAGCAACACGTAGTGCAACTTTTATGTATCCTTTTACAGTTCAGTTAAAGAGGACCCAAACTTGCGCGCTTTCTTTGTTCCTTCATCGCTAGAGTGTCAAGACTAAGGAACCTGCTACCCGCAGAAGTTTTTCCCTCCTCCCAATCTCCAAAGATTAAAGTCCCGTGTGAACAAACTTCCTCTCACCACACTTGAGACACCCACGTACGTTAGTACTTAGGCATCAGCCTTCGTGGATTTTCCCAAGATAGAAAAAAAAGTTAGGTGATTTTGCTTAATTAGCCATAAGTAAATGGAAGTAGGTATAGTGAAAGTGAAAGATTTTTTTGAATTTTCTCCCTTACTATTATTTCTATTTTTTGTAATCTATATACATAAGATCAAGTCTTGTTTCATTTTATTATTATGTTTCTCGGGCTCTAGGTCATTTTTATAATATTAACAGAATCCGAAAGTTTTTGCTTATATTTATAATAATGTCCCTTGGAAGTCCCTGATAAAAAAATAACTGTTTTACTTTTATTTGGCAAAAGAGATAATTTTTTTCTTGAAAAATTTTATTTCAAGCAAAACATAATAAAAAACACTTCCTCGATGATTTAGTGTTTATTCTTTAGTTTGTATAAAATTTTAGCTAATTTTAATTTTTTAAAGTTCATAGTTCTTTATAATTAGTTTTTTTAACTTTATGAATACACCAGTAAGTGTAAAGTCCATTTAAAACGCGGGTCCTTGGTACCCAATCTCGCTGCAAGTAAAAACTACCTTCAAAGTACGTTTTTTGGGTCGCTTATTCGGATTTTTGGTGTCCCGAAATCTTGAACCCCATAAACACCCCTAACAGGGCAAAAACACCCTTTTTAGAGGTTTTTTAAGAGTGATCTTATACAATTATTTAATAATCAAAAAAAATTGTTTTTTTCATGACATTATATTAATTTAAGCTTCAATTAAATTTAAGGGGAATACATTGCGGGTGAAGCAACCCCTAATCATCCTTAAATATCGTACAATTAAAAAAAAAAATGCAAACAAAAATTGTTGTGCTTCTTTCCTAAAATTCTGGATAAATAGCTATTTTACCCCTAAAAAGGGTTTTTTTGCCCTTTAAGAGGTAACGTCGGGGTTCGAGAGTTTCGGGACCCCAAAATATATTTAAATATTTAATAATTTAAATTAAAATCTAGCTAACTATGTAGAAATACACATATTTTTACTTGTAATAGTAAAAGAGGTCAGATTTAATTCGGAATTTTTTTGAGGTAATAAATATTTAAAATTCGAGTCGAAAAGAGGATATTAAAAATTAAGGAAAAAATTTAATTAATTTAACAAGGCTGTATTTGAAGAATTTTCACCAAATTGTGTTTAATAGTACCTATATTATGTATAATATTTTTTAACCACATTAATATTCTTTATTAATACATAAACAAATTAAATATATTATATAAATAAAATAACTAAAATGTCTTAAATGTCTATAAGTATTATTTCAAAAATGTTGATGTTTAGTGTCTATGACTACAGCTGTCGACGCGCGATCATGGCCTACTCATGGCATTATTAGGGATCTCGTTTGTTATATTGATTTAGCATGTAAATACCTACTCTGATAATATTTTTCGTGCGTTCTCTTTACGTGCGTTTACTTTACCGTGCGTAATGATCTATGGTCGTAGGTAATAGTATATTACATACAAGTGGAAAATTACACTTTAAAATGTCGTGTAACATGTCTACGTACCGATTCAAAAGATGATTAGTACCTCGAATGTTTAACTATTCAGATTTTGAGGTTTATAAAAAAAGAAAATATGAAAACTTTGTAAAATTCAAATTATTACCTTTTTGTCAAGGGATGTATTTAAATGGCAGTTTCGTATCTATGACTCAGTTGAGGCTCGGCTAATGGATTTGAACTGTTGTTATATTATTTACGTAACTCCTACACTATTTTTTTCGTGGTTTTTTAGGTTTACTTTACGTGGTAATGATCTATGTTAGGTAAATAGTATATTACACAACAAGTGGGAAATTCACTTTCTAACGAGTTGTGTACACTATTTTTCCTACGACCACAAAATATTGACCTCAATTTTATGTTGCAATCTATTTACTCGAGGAATACTTTTTCCTCTCTAGAGAGGAAAGTATTTTCCTCTTTAAAGAGGAAAAAGAATTTTATTTTGAAAATAAACGTTTAAATTACAAATCCTCTAAAATCAAAGTAATATTTTTTGAATTTTTCAATAGCTTGTGTTATTTTAAATATAGAGATTTTTATGAGTACGCTAAAATGTAAACTAAAATTCAGACTAAGTACTTACAGTAAAGTAAATAAAAATTTTACATTTTTAGGTAATGCATTGGAAAATAAAATTTAAATTAATAAACAAAAAACAGATTTAAACAGCAACCTTTTTAATTATTAAGAATTTTATTTATGATAATATACGGAATTACATTAGTTTTCTAATAAAACACATTATATGGAAAATATTTGTATTTTGCGATTATAGAATTATATGAAAATTGATAACTATTTCTAAATCTAACTAGTTAAATACAAATTTTTATTTTGAACATTAAATTATAATTCAAACAAATTATTTCTTCTCATGATACTTATAAAATTTAAAGGTAAAAGTGTTATTTGAACAGTTTACAAAGTGAACTGGTGTATAATGAAAATTGTTATCTGTATTTTCCTGATTTGATACTTGAGAGTTGACTGGAAAAAATAATAGAATTAAACCTTTCTTCTTCAGTTCCATTTGAATTTGCTACCGAAACATTCGGATTTGGCTCGAGATCAGGAATAAAAATCTCATCTGAAATTTGATTAGGTTCATTTGATGTAGAATACTGTAGTTTCGGTGACATGTTCTCACTGAAACTGTACGAATTTATAGCTCCCTATATTTTACTTGCAATTATTGTTCTCTTTTTGCAGAGTCATCTATGTATCCCTCTGCTACTGAGGATGATTTTCAGCCCCCATGGCATTTAAGGGTGTTAAGATCACCCCTCGCATGAACTAGTATAGTAGCAGAGGAGCGGCGTAAACTGTGTCCGGTATATAGTTCAGGGTTTTTTAGTTTCAAAAATTTGGCTACGGTTTGTGGAATTTTCTAATTTTATTAATTCCAATTACTTGCTGCGAACGCTTGCCATTTTTGTAATTTAGAAATAAACGTTTTTGTGTTGTGTGGGGTCGCAGTTTCACGTATTTTTCATAAATTTGGTAAAATAGTCCAATGATGTGAAAACTTCTACTACTTTTATTTTTCGTATTTTTTAATTTGAAAACTGCAACTGACCCTGTATCTTCAACGTCATTTATTGTAAGCTGTATAAGTTCTTGTTTACGACAAGCTCCAGAAATGGCCAAAATTAGTGCCACCTGAAACAAAAAAAAATAACCACTTAGTAATGTAATAAAAACGCATTTTTGGAGAATTTTAGTCTTAAATTTGTTTACATACACGTGCAATAATTTCCAATCTAAAAAACCATCAGATGATAAGTGAAAAAGATTTTTATATTGCAGTTTTTTTATAATCCAACATTTTTTACCTTTTCGAATAGATATTCGCTGTCTGGTGCTGTATTGACGAACTGATGAATCTCTTCTGCAGTTAAAGTCTTTGCTTTTTTAGGGACATAACCTTCCGATTTTCTTTTTAAGAAGGCCCTCAGCTTAGTATATTGGCTAATGTCGATGTTGTGGTGTGCTTCTATTGTACTTCTTAACATCGAGTATTGCGTCCAAAGGGTGGATGGTGATACTTTATCGGAGAATTCGTTTATGTATGCCAGAATACATTTTTAGAATATGAACTTTTTAATTTATTTGCTTTTCGCCATTCCATAAACTGGTTATAAGCGCGTATATAACGATCCCGCGAAGTTTCAGGCAGTAAATTTAGTGATGTTTTTTGGGCGGCTTGTATAATTTCTGGTGGTGTATTTTCAATTTTACTATCAGTCTCCATTTTAGCCGAATTTTTTATATTAAACCAACAACAAACGATCAGAATTAAATTGTCACGCAACTGACGCTCTGGACTACGTTTTATTTTTGTTGCGTAACTCATGGCATACTAGATATAATTCTGTTAGAAAACGATTTATAGCTTATATTTAAGACAGGTTGTCAGTTCTTTTCCTCTCTAGAGGGAAAAATGTTTTCCTCTCTAGAGAGGAAAATGAAAATCAGTATGCGTGTGAAATATGCATGTTTCCGAAGCAGTAGAGAGTGCGAATATGTTCATTTTCCTAAGTGGTCGTAGGAAAAATAATTTTTTCTACGACTGTTTAATAATATGCTTATTATTAACTAATTTTGAATAGATAATAACACTTATTACCTACCAGTTAGTAATGATCCATTACTCACGGATTTACTCACAAGTTCAATGACCTCTACATAGTAGCATCAAACGCACGTATACACGTATTTAAGAGTCAATAAGCACTGTCAAACATATCTAAGTTTCAAAAAGTCAACCTTTAATAATACTCAATATCAAAAAAAAAATAAGAATTATTAACAAAATTCATTTATCTAAAGAAAAAAAAGTTCAGCTTTCACAATCCTGTGACCTTATAAGATAGTGTATAAAAATAATAGTGTGACAGAAAAATTGCTGGTTGACATCTGTTTTCACGGTACTATGACAACCAATGTTATTCACAACTAACGCCATATTTTGATTTGAATAAAATAGAATTTTATTATGCAAAGCTTTGCGGGTAAATAAAAATTCACCGATAAAGAAACTTTAAAAAATATTCATATCTTAGTATCTTTATCATCAGTTTGGTAATTAAGGTAAAATTGTAAAACAAAATAAAAAGTACTTGGGCAGGTATATTTTTTTTTCTTTCTCTCATGTACTTTTAATAGGAAGTTTCGAAAAATTTAATTAAAATGCAGCTATGCTAAATCATTGAAAAGGTAATTTAAACAACTATGTAACTCACTGTATAAAAGATAAGTCGTAGAAAAAGTATAATATTCTACTCGCATGTAATAGCTATTAGCTATTACTCACTCTGATGAATTACGAATTACGCCTTCCGCTCGTGAGGTAAACTTCATCATCGTGAGTAATAGCTATAATTACATGCTCATTGAATACACTATTAATATTGATTTCTACTTATTATAGTCACATAAAAATACCATTAAAAGACTTATTATGGTACCTAACATACACTTCATATGGCGCGGTGTGCATAATTAGCCGTCAGCAAGCAGATTTGCAAGCCATATTTTTTTGATATCTATTGTAGTGGCGCAAAAATATTTTTATAGCTTAATATTTCATATAATGTATGATTTTTTTACTACAGTTGGTTAAAAATTATAATTTTATTTATTTTTGTCAAAAAAATTTCACTATAATTAGCTGTTGGTTACAAATACATGCATTGCCATGGTGACCTATCAAAAAAATCATTTTTGTGGGTTTAAAAGTGATGGTATGAAATTTTACAAATTATACAATTTCAGCTGTCTCGATACTTATTTTTTTTTTAATTAAGGAAATACGTTTTACTGGAGATGGATAATTATATCGAAATACCAAACTTACATAATTTAGGGCTTAATAATGCTATATTTGTTTGTTTCAATATAGCCTTTGTTCTATTTAGCAGAAGAGACCGCTTCGATCCAGGTCCCAATGTATGATTATTTGTAGAAAATCATACGAAGCCTTACGAACTTGCAGATCACCTAAAAATGTCACTTTAAAATTCTGTTAGAGTCAGAAAAAGTTACCAACGTTTTGATGACAAGCCTATCACCATTTTTAAGGTGTAAAATAAATTATAAACTGTAATGTAAACAATAATTAAAACGAAATTTCTTTAAAAATTTTGTTTCTTCTTTTTTAACGTAATATAGAACAACAGTCTAGTGACATTATTTTAGTTTTATAAGATATTTTTAGGTATAAACAGAATACTAATATTTTATATTCAAGAGACTATACAGTCCATACAGTTATACAGAACAAGGCTCTAAAATTTAATAAAGCCGCAAAGATATTTTAATCCGTCTACAAGGCTATACTTTAGAATTCGCATTCAACTGGTGTCTACAACTTGAGTAAACTATTTGTTAAATTATAGGACTGAAAGTTAAAGTTTTGTATTCATTTATTATACTGAAAGTTAAAGAAATTTTTTGGGTAGGTTGGGAACCCTGCATTTTTATAATTTGTCGTGTGTTATATTAAAAAGTAGTTATTTTATAGATTGTTATGAAATTTTTTTTAAATAATAAGTTTTAATAAGTCGAGAAGCAAAAGTTTTTTTACAGATGGAAATTAGGAAAAAAATTCTATTAACCAATATTTCTTATAGAAATACGTAAAGTTTAAACAAATTGAAAAATTGGTAATTATATCACGTTTTCTAAATAATTTATTGATAAAGGAAACACTATCAGAACTTTTATTAAAAAATATTAATAAAACCCTATCAATTTTTTATTATTATTTATTATTTATTTTTATCATTACAATTTCCATTTTCTGATGACAACTAGAAAACAAGAGAAATTTAAATCCTTGCAGGTAGCAAAAGTATGTTAGATATTAATTATAAAAAATGTGAGTACTGAGTTTTTAAGCGGTCTGAAATTTCTTGTTTGATAACATAGCATTTTAAATGAGGAATTCTAGTAACCGATTGGCCGACCAACAAACACGATTGTATATCTAGCAACGTTACGACACGATAAGAAATTATTTTATAGCACTAGAAAAGTTCAAATATTCAAAGTCAAATTTAGAAATTATTTGCAGTTTTTTGGGACACCCCGTATCACTTGTCACTCTTGTGACACCCGGTAAAAATTATTGATAAACTACATTATTAAAAAGTTGAGATGTTACCTTGACTATCCAGCTCTTTTTCTAACATATCATTCACCATTACTTTTCTTTATCACTACTACAGCCAAATACTGCCCTGCTACTGTTCACTACATTACTTTAACCACACACCTTACTTTACTTTTAAACCTTATGTACAATGTGTCAATCTAAAATTAACACCGAGAATCATTTAGTGTAGATTTACTAGCTGAAAAAAATGCTCACCTTCGTACTATTCCATAAAAAAATTACTATTTTTCTATCAACTATTTAATAGAACATTTCGGCGATTTGAGCAGAAATGCTAGAAAATTTTTATGTTTTTAATATAATGAAACAGAGAGACCCTTCAGACAAATGCATCGCTGACCATACCAATTGTCCTACTACCTTTTCTTTCTTCTCTTGGCGCATGTCCAAGCTCCTGACTCCCCCTCCCTCTCGCGTTGTCACGACACGCGAGCCTAGAGCTCTCATTGGTTGCGCCATTTCATCACAAGTTCACGAAAGCAGATCGACGCGTTGGTGTTTTAATATGCTACTTTTAGATTGTTAATAAGAAATTTTACTGGTTTAGAAGTAGATTTTAATTATTTTATAAAAAATAGGAAAGGAATTTAAGCGTGCTTATGGCTATGGAAAAATAGTATTCATATTGCCAGACGTGTTTCTGCAACATTAGTATTAAAAAATTAAGCTTAGTATATTTTCTTACCAATTGCTTAAGGGTTTGGTATTAAAGGCTCCATTTATAATCTTTTACTTAAACTTTACTTTAAAAAAAATGTTTTTTAGAATTTTTTTGTTTCAGTTGGAGAGATATTCTATTTAAATTAAAATATATTACAGCAGAAGTACAGCAAAATAGTATTCTAGCACCTCTAATAATTTTGCTATGTGATTTTATAAAAAACAAAAAGTACTCTATTGCCAATTTTGCTATCCATATTGCAATCTTAGCAATAACAAAATATTTTAAAGATTTTACACTTCCATTACTGCAAGTCACAACGGAGATCTTAAAAATCAGGCTAAATCAACTAAAGTCAGTACAAGTAAAATTAAAAAAAGCAAGGAAAAAATATTAATATGCATGGTAAGAATAACTTTTGCAGAAATAAATATTTGAAGCCATATTTGACACATCGATGCTTAACACGTGGCAAAATCTACCAACACGTCAACACGTGAACATCGAAGCGCTTCAACCCTGCTTGAGAATGACATCGCAAAGAGAAGATTAAGTAAGACAGAACTTTAAAAATTTATTATATTATTATTTATTTACTTATTTGGACATCAGCAGTTAAAGCTACTCAAAAAATATTTTCTAATTACAATTTTAGTATTTTTATACAATTACTGATAATTTAGTATTACTAAGATAGTAAGTAATTACTTATATTATTTTTAAATATATTTAAAAAAATAAAAAATATGTAGATATTTGACAATGGTAAATAATTAAAAATAGTATATTAGACTTTATGCAATAATAAATCAGTATATTATTAATTTTAAGTAACCATGTAACAGAAACAAACTTTATGATTATGATATGATTATGGTTTTGGATTTTAAAAAAATTACAAAGTTCCATGAAAGTTAGGCTTGCATTTTAGGGAACGGGGTTAATTCGCCTTTTTTTTTAGTAACAAATATTATGTCGAAAGCATTACATTTTTATCAAAACATGAAGGCACCCTTTTTAAAGAAAACAAAACCTTCCACCAAAATGGCACCTTTTAAAGTTTTTTATTTTTGCAAAATAACTGAGAGTAAACGACCTTAAAAAACAAAACATGCAATTTTTGTTTTTTTTTATTATATACAATTATTATTTACCACTTTTTTCTAAGCCTAGTCAGTTTTAGACACTACCTAACAAAAAAAGAAATTCGACGCTAAAAAATTTACCATTGCGTAAAAAAAATAACTCGACTTTTAATAAAAATACTTTTTGTTTGTATAATTAATAAAAAGTTTCAAAATTCAAAAAATCATAGGTCTGTCAAATTTTATTGAACTTTGGGGTAGGTTTTTTTTTCTTTGTATTTTTGTGGCAGCCCAGAAAGGCTTGTAGAAACCTAAGTACTAGGTACCGGGGGTGCTAGGTTCTTAGATGTCTTATTCATTTTATCCCTCCATTCCGTTAATTAATAATTTACAGTTTTGTTAGG